>JALBCR010001730.1:0-66270 GCA_030710515.1 Abscondita cerata | reverse complement strand
TGCTATTGTTGTGCGAGGGTGTTAAATTTGAACAATTGCATCTTCAATCTCGTTTTCAAGCTGCGGCTGTGCGTGTCAACATTCCAATGGTACTCACTGTGTGCTGTTTGTATCTCCCGGATCAGCAATGGCGGTTGACAGACCTAACACAACTTATTGATCAAGTGCCTCTACCATTTTTAATTTTGGCCACTTTAATTGCCACAGTCCTTTGTGGGGATCTAATGCTAGGGGTTTCCCTTCTAAACAATAGTTTGCCAACCCATCTGTCTGCGCAATCTGGAACTGCGATCGATCTAACCTTGGCAACACCTATACTGTCTGGTAGGTCCACCTAGAATATCTTAGATGACCTCTATAATTCGGATCACCTTCTAATCGTCGTATTCACGGATGTTCCTCAACAAGTAAATACTCTACCCTCTAGGTAGATTTATAGACGAGCTGATTGGGACAAGTTCCAGTCGCTTCTCTGTAATCCAAGGGTTGATACGGACAGCACGATGGAGTCAATCACACATGATATACAGAAGGCATGTGATGCATTCATTTCCACTATCCATGAAAGACAAGTCAATACCAGTCTACCATGGTGGAATAACAAAATTGCCGTGGCCGTAAAACAAAAAAAACCGCTTTTAATCATTTTCGCCAAAGACCTACACAACAAAACCTTGTCGAATTTAAGAGAATGAAAGAAAGGCTCGCCGTCTCATGCTAGCAAGCAAAAAGTCGACATGGGAAAATTACTTCTCAAAGATAACTTCAGACACTCCATCCTCAGGACTCTGGAAGAAAGTAAGGGCAGTGATGGACAAAAGGTCTTTCAAAACTATCAGTCACTTGAAATCCGACTATGACGACGAGATTGTTGATGATCCTCTTGTTATAGCCGAGCTTCTAGCTCTCCAAGGTCAGCGACACAAGTAACTATAGTGATGACTTTCAAAACAGAAAACCGGAGATGGAAGTTACTCTTAACTTTGACAGTGAACGTGTTGACCCATACAACTCCAACATAACTCTGGAAGAACTCAATGCAGTGCTCAATGGTACCAAAAACTCTGCACCAGAACCAGACAAGATAAGCTACGAAATTTTGAAACACTTTCCTAAAACACAAATATCAAAAAGATTAGAACTTTTTAATCGACTGTGGAATAGAGGCACTTACCCGGTTGAGTGGAAGCAGGTGTTCATTGTTCCTGTGGCTAAATTGGGCAAGGATCCACTGCTAGCATCTAGCTACCGTCCTATTAGCCTTTTTAATTGCTTGGGAAAACTTTTAGAGACTATTGTTAGTTATACATTTTTTTGTAATTATCCGGGAGGGTCTTGATGACCAGGTCCGAAACCAAAGTGGTGATTCTCAGGAACAACATGTTTTTCTTGTTGACTATGGAGTACTGTAAGGTACTGATCACCTTCCATATTTACTATTGTTAGTAATCGCCTGGTATGTATCTTGGAACAAAAACATCTTTTAGTGGCTGAGCAGATGCGTTTTAGAAAACAAAAGTCAGCAATCGACCAACTTGTCTTCTTGGCAAATTACATTTAAGACGGTTTTCAAAACAATCATCATACAGTGGCTGTCTTCTTTAGCATTGAAAAAGCTTTCGATATGACCTGGCGGTATGGCATCCTCCAATCTCTGTATCACTGGGAACTAAGGAAAGTCTACCAAAGTTCATACAATCCTTCCTATATAAACGGACTTTTCGTGCACGTGTTGGTACACGCCTTTCGAGTAAATGTGCACTAGAAAATAGTGTTCCACAGAGATCTACATTGAGTTGCGTTATTTTTGCTATGGCAATAAACCCCATCTTTAAAGATGTTTCCCTAGACGTCAAGGTCTCGATGTATGTAGACGATCTGTGTATATTTTACACTGGAGACACGATTGGGGAAATCACTCGAAAATTGCAACCGGCCATCTACAAAATCGATGATAATGCGGCTCAACTTGGTTTTGCTCTTTCCAGAAACATTTTTGCAGACAAAGGCGACCACACCAAGATTCTGTACTATTTCTGGAAGAGGTTGTCTTACCATGATCTCCTACAAATTCCTAGGGCTACATTTAGACACTCATTTGAGGTGGAATATACATGTCGAAAATATTGTCGTAAAGTGCAAGTCAATTTTAAATGTTTTTAAATGTCTAGCCTCAACTAACAGGGGTTCTGAGACCAAAATTCTTTTAATTTATATCAAAGTCTTGTGTTGTCTAAAATTGATTATGGTTGTGTTGTGTACTCGTCTGCTAGGAGATCTATGTTAGAAAAATTAGATGTTGTTCACAATTTAGGTTTACGTTTATGTCTCGGAGCATTTTGTACCACCCCATCTTCCAGTCTATACTGTGAAGTACTTGAGAAGGGACAAGTTGATACTGACATATAATATGTCAATAATGACTAAAATTTCCCATAGAAATTTTAATTTCATCTCAAGCAATGAAAATGTATATACAAGCAGACCTACTATTACCAGACCCCTAAGAGCTAAGAGCTCTGAAATTATCAATGGGCTGCAACACCCACTACCCAAAACATTTTCTATGAACTTACCTGAGGTTCCTCCTTGGAAGGATCTGAACATACAAATTTTAACAGATCTTCCACCAAAACAAGATGTCACTCCAATTATCTTCCGCCAGTCCTTCCAGAATATTGTGTGGAATATAAATCCTGACAAAGTCATATATACTGACGGATCAAAAACGGACAACGGTGTTGGACGTGCCATAGTTGTCGATGATGTATCCCACTCATGGTCACTCTTGCGGCACACTTTGTGTATATGACTGAACAGTACGCAATTTGGCAAGCCTTGTTGTTTTGCATCAGTGAGTCACATGCCAAAAGTTTTTGTATTGTCTCCGATTCCCTCTCAGTGATGCAAGCACTCGAAAACAGTCAATCTAAGGATCCACTAATACAGAGATGCCGTACATGTATCTGCATACTGCAGAAACAAGGTAAAATAATTAACTTAATTTGGGTACCCAGCCACACAGGTATTCCAGGAAACGAGCTAGCTGACCAAGCTGCCCGTGCAGCAGCAGACTGTTTACAAATAGATGTAAAGGCATTGACATTCACTGAAACAAAAAGTGGGTGAAAGCAGCTATTAATGCAAAATGGCAGGTAATATGGGATCAAAGTGATAATAAACTGAAAAGAATTAAACCCACTGTGGTACCGTGGGTTCCCACTCCGGAACTTACCAGAAGGGAAATGACCAAACTTTACCGTATACGACTGGGGCACACCAGAGTGACACACTCATATTTACTTTTAGGCGAAGATCAACCATTGTGCACTATTTGTGGTTCAGTAATTACAATCGAACACTATTTGAAAGATGTGTGCATCTGCGAGATTACCGAAACCGACACAACATCAAGGAAGATTGGCAAGAGCTACTTGCAGATAGCACCACCAACAACGAGTTCTAGAATTTCTAAAAGACATAGGTATCTATCATAAAATATAAAACAATTCAAGTCATAATTCCATAAGGTAAATGAATTTGCTATCTACAAATTAAGGGGCCAATAACCTTTGCCGTTGACGCCCCATAACAAAAAAAAAGAAAATTAATCTCTCAAAACGGAGTTGCACCAAAAATTTATGGTTTACCAATACACAAACCTCTAATATACCGTTACGACCTATTCGCGATTTATTTTTAAGTCCTACTTATAAATTCTCAAAATTTGTATCAAACATATTAAGTAATATTACGTTAAAAAACAAAAACGTAACTAAAGATTCTTGGTCTTTTAAAAATCCATCAATAAATTAAAAATCTTATCAAACTACAAAATCATCTCCTTAGATATAGTTTCATTGTATACCAACATACCTACTGATTTAGCTACTAAATCTATAAAATGTTTTTGAAAAAAATACAAATACCTAAATTAGATTTTATCAAAATTTTAGAATTTGTTCTTAATTCTAGCTATTTTACGTTTGAACAAAAATTTGCAGTCAAACTTTTGGTGTTGCCATGGGACATCCTTTATCCAGTACTATAGCTAAATTAGTGTTACAAAAATGGAAATAAAAAAACATTAAACAAATTAAAAATTCAGTCTATTACAAAAGATATGTAGACGACATACTAATAATTACATAAAAACGAAATAGAAAATATAATATTATCTTTTAATAACTATCATAACAGATTAAACTTTAGAAATGGAAAATAAAGAAAAACAAATAAATTTCTTAGATTTAACACTTATAATAATTAAAAATAATACAATAGAAACAAATGGTTCCGAAAAATATAAAAGAGATAGATTTATCAATTTCAATTCTTTTACTTCAATAAAATAAAAAAAGTGTAGTTAATGCATTAGTTATAGATCTAAAATACTTTTCTGAACCTAAATCTTTGGGTTTATTTCTAATACTTACATAAAAATAAACAACATCCTAATTTAATTTAAAAACATTAAACACCGCACATTCCTAATACTGCTTTATCAGATCACTCTGTACAAAATTTTTATTATTTTAATTTCAATAACCCAAAAATTTTAAAAACAGAAAAAAACTTAAATAAACGATTATTATTAGAAATAATCTACATTAAAAAATCATCTTAGTACCGTTAACTACGAAAGTGATATGAAAAATTAAACTTCTCACTTACCACAACTTAATATTAAATAATTAAAACAATTAAAATAAAAACTTAACTTTATCACTAATAAAACAATTTAGTTTAAAAAGTAAAACTAATTACTAATTAACAAATACCCCAATTTTATTATTACTAAACCATTTTCAATAAAGCTTCAAAATTTCACATAAAAATTAGATCTAACGAGAAAAATTATAACACATAACTTCTTAGGTTGGTACTACATAAATTAAAAACAAATTTTTATAACTAGTTTGACATAAAATGAACAATATGCTTTCATTACTGAAATTTTACAACTTAAAAATTAAATTAATGTTTTTTACTACTAAAAGGATGTTTTATCGACCATACATATTGCAATGAATTGTGATATGATTAGGTAAATATTAATGTTAAACGCCCCACGTTGGGACGCTATATTACTTGCAATGAATGGAGTGTATATTTTATTATTAATATTTGTTAAAAGGGATTATTAATGGGTGCAAATAAAATTTGTTTAAAAGGGTAAATTACGTTGGGACGCTCTGAAAATTTTGATCTTACTTGTAGTAAAATCACCCTAAATAATTTACCTGGTTAGCTCTTTCTTATTTGTTTGCTTAACGTGTACAGCCTCCTTTACATTCAGATCGGCTAGAATAAAAACAACTGACTGACACACAAACTTATTTATTGCTTTCATTTGTTCTCCACCGTGCTGAAGTCGACAATAAAATAAATTATATTCCCGGTGTTTTTTTGAACCGCGGTGCGCCCCTACCTTTACTTAATTTTGTCGTACGCAAACTTCAGTTTCCGCGCATCCCTAGTGGTGTAAACACCGGCGCAACGACCTTAACAACTAATGGATATTATTTACAAACTTAACGCATTAAAAGACTTAAAACTAATTACAAAATGGTCTGACCTTATTATGATCACTCAGGTTTGTTCGCCACTCTTTTTCGTCACACGTATTTGTCGTAGTACTTCTTTTTCAGCTACAATGCTGCCTCCAGCGATGCTTTGATTAAAGCTCCAGGTTTCCCCCGTGCTGGTGAATTTAACGCTGCATCCCGTTATAAACTACACTCACTAACTTGGTAAGTTTACTTCCTATTTTTCTTTTATCTTTCCGGACTTCGATTTCTTTTAACTGTTCCTTTTAGGTCTCAAATCTCCTACAGCTTTAATTACTGCGCACTATCCAATTATTTTCATCCCTGGAATGGTACCTCAGGGAAATTCAACGGCTTTACTTCTAGCCCGTAACTTGTAAACTTCGGACAAATACTTCGAAGCACTTAATAATTTATTATTTAAATTCGGCGCAGCCTCTGCGTGCACTCACGCCCACGACCATTCGAAGAAGAGACGCTCAAATTGCAGGTACTCTTATTTATAACTTAGGCATGGCCTATTTGCATATTTTATCAATTTGCGCGTCTTTTGAAATTCAATCCCGCCTCTATCGGGTTTTTCTGCAACTAATAATAATTTTATTTTCATCTTCCTTATCAAAATCCGGCTCAAACGACGCCTTTTCCTCTTCTGATAATAATGATATGCGGCACTTACACATAATAATGTCACATAACTCCACAATTTGCACTTTTCCTTAACCCAAAATTTTGAGGTTAAGTTGTAATTAATTTTTAGTGTTTTTAAATCGGCGCACTCAAATTCAAACCTTTTAGGCTTATTTACAGCTTGCTTTGTCCATAACACACCTAATCTACATGTTTTGTGCAAGCTCAACTATTTTATTGTTACACAATTTCAGGTCATCGAAACATCCTTCTGATCATGGACCTGTTTTAACTGACATGGATTTTCAAACGCAGGAATGCGATTTTACCTCGCTCACTAAGCAATTACATGTTAATTCCAATCAACAGATAATATCAGCTTGCCCTAAATGACAATTTTAACCAGATTTCATCTCATCGGCAGGGTCTCCCTATTTTGGTAAGTATTCTTAAATCTAACAAATTCATTGCATTATAATTTTACAGGGTCGGTTGAGAACAAATATTTGGACTAATTCCTCTACATGAAGGCCTAATTTACATCTTTTGTCTTTAGATCTGTTTATCAAGAATGCTGTACAAAATTAATCATCGCAATATTATCCTCTTCTTATATGGAATTTCCGTAGATTAAAAAATAACATTTAAAATGCAGGTGCGTAAAAATTTAATCCTTTCACCATACCTATTCTAGGATATAAATCTAATAATATCATCACTTTTTGAAAAAGCAATTAATAAAATTGCGAAACGTTAAAATATAAAAAAAATATGTATTAAGACTTAGCTACAAAAGAAAAAAATTTTTCATCTGTATAGCTTAATAATATTACAATCTTTTCTTAATCGTTGTTTTAATATCCACCAAAATATAATTTAAGTGTAATGTTTGTGATTTTTTCTGTAGTCGACCAGGAAACTTGAAAAACCACATGTACAAACACTCACTTGTGGTAAGTGCGAGTACAAGTGTTACAAAAAAGTAATTTGACTAAACACAATAGTACACACACTCAGAAAAACCATTTACGGCTGCATTTAAAACGCCGTTTCAAAGTAGTAGTGGCCAAATTTAGAACTAAACTAACGGTGATATCACCGAACGAGAAACTGACGAACTGAGTTTTGTCAGAAAGCTATAGTTTTGGTCTATTATTTTGATCAGTTATGTGTATGCCGATATTTTGGATACAAAATATAACCTTGTGCGTAAACGCTTCATTTAATTATGATTAATTCTAAATAATCTAGTCGAGAAGTTCTGCGAAAAATAGTTGTGATAGTCGTAAAATTATGGACGATAGCTCATTCGATTCGGAATGCCATTCTGAGTAAAGCGTTTTAGGATTTTTTCTGCCGACAAAAATTGCAATTGTTATTAAAAAAAACTAAAAAAAAAGATGACTCAGCATTGTGGCAATAACTCAACAACTGTAAGAGATAGCGGAAATCTAAAAAATATTTTTAAAGAATGGGAAATTTCCGACGACGAAACTGTAGCTCCATTATTTATAATAACGCTTTTAACGTTTTTTATTTCGTTAATTATGATTTTTTGAAGTTAAGAAAAAATGAAAATTTAAATGTTATTATATTTTTTGTATATGGTATGGTATTGCTGGATACATCTCTTATTGAGGTACTGATATTGATGTAATTTATATTGCCATAAGTTCGTCTTTACCATTTGCTTATTATTTAAACTACTAATACTAATCAGTTGAAGAAACCATTACTTCACAGCAAAATGTTGTTACACAACAATTAACAGTCTCGATGTCCTTTTTTGAAAATATATATCAAGAATGTTCGTAACCCATCACAAAATAGCGCGCAATATCTATGCAACAGCGGGATTTTAAAAATTGGCGGCTTGCAATGCACGATTTATGGTTATTAGAAAAAATGAGGATAAGGATAAAATAGGTTTTCCATAATGTTCCTTCTCACAAATACTTTCAAAAAATTCTAACTAGTTTCGCAACATTGGTTGAAAATAGTATCTCACGTTGCCGCCTTCTTGAATATAGAGGATATATACGTTTCATCTAGATATTACTTATGGAGTAGAAGATAAAGTTTATAATATTGAGAATCAACAGCTATTATATAATTAGTCGTCCTGATGTTTAATAATAATAAATTAATAATTAGTCTTACATATTGTTATCTTAACCCTTTCCTACCCACTGATGTCAAATGAAGTCACAGCTGCTTTACAGAAATCTGTTTGCTTAAAATTTTAAAATACGTAGGTTTCTTCATGTTCTTCATTTTTGCATTTTGTGAACAAAGTAAGTAAGAGCAATTTTCTTTTTGTAATATTTCGCCGATGAGTTGAAACCCTTTTGTCACGTGTGTGATGTTGCAGAAGTGGATAACAATAAAATTTGTCCAAATACCCCCTCCGTTATATCTGGAGTCATTGGAAAGTCTACTACATTGAATAGCATTTGCGGTAGGTTCCACTAAAACTATTTTTACATCAAAAAGGGGAAATTATTCTACATATTTGCGGATGTCTTGTGTCGGACTTAACGAGAAGGAAAAAAAACACCTTCTGTTACTTGCGGAAGGTGATATCTCTGACATTGAAATATTGAATAAAGACACATCCGACGAAGAGGAGCTTGGTTTGCTGAAGGGTGAAGATGAAGTGGTAAATGGGGACGTTTTTCAGCTTCCTGGGACAAATGCCATAAGCGTAGAGGTCGAAGAAATTTTACCAACTGGTAATATTGACCCCAGTCTTGATGTACAAGATAGTGAATCTGACGATGAGGATGATTTACCTCTGGCCCGTTTGGTAAAACGTCGTCGCCAACGCGTGAAGAAAGGAAAGAAAGAAGTCGATTGGAAATGGAAAAAACAGGATTTGGAAAGCGTTGATTCAACGTGTAACATTGACTTCACGACTCCTGAGAATATTGGCACTCCGTTGGAGTACTTCAAAAAATTGTTTGATGATGACATTGTAAACAATTTAATCGATCAAACAAATCTATATTCCACTCAGAAAACTGGAACTTCTATAAATACTAACTTTAGCAAAATGTGCAATTTTTTGGGGATTCACATTATCAGTGGCATAGTGCAAATGCCAAGCTACCGTATGTACTGGGCTAACGAAACCAGATATCCCGTAATTGCCGACGTAATGCCAAGGAATCGTTTTGAAAAGCTGAAATCCAATCTACATATCAATGATAATTCGAAAATGAAACAACGCACTGATCCTGCCTATGACAAGCTCTTCAAAGTACATCCATTTATAGATGCTGTCAAACAAAACTTTGCTACACTTGAGCCCGAGAAACACAATTCGGTCGACGAGATTATAATCCCCTTCAAAGGGCACTCTTCTCTAAAACAATACATAAAAAATAAACCACATAAGTGGAGCATAAAGGTCTTTGCTAGAGCTGGAATAAGTGGTATAGTATACTAGTTCGAAATTTATACTAAAAAAGGGACTATTGAGGACGATCAAACCGAATTGGGAATTAGCGGAGATATTGTATTGAAGCTATCAACAAACCTACCACGTGACCAAAACTTCAAAATTTACACTGATAATTTTTTTACATCCATCCATTTGTTCCTCTCATTGAAAGATTTGGGCATTCTTGGTGTAGGTACTGTCCGAACAAATAGACTAAAGGGATACAAACCAAAAGACGACAAAGTACTTAAACAAGAAGAACGAGGTTCTTTTGATCAGTACACTGCGACAGAAAAAAATGTCACAGTCGTAAAATGGTTTGTTAATAAATCGGTCACTTTAGTATCTACATACGTTGGTGCCGAACCAACCAAGCCGAAAAAAAGCATGTGGAAGTTCCACGGCCGAATATTGTAAAGATTTACAACACTAATATGGGAGGAGTGGACCTCAATGATATGTTAGTGGCCTTATATAGTACCAAAATTGGGGTGAAAAGATATTACTTGAAAATTTTCTACCATTTACTGGATGTTTGCATCGTGAACGCGTGGTTGTTGTATCGGAGGTTTTGCAAGCTTTTGGGTATATGAAAATACAAAACACTCATTGTTTTGCGAAGCGAAATGGGACAGGCACTATTGCGTTGTTTTCCAGTAGATATTAGAAAACGTGGACGTCCCAGTTCAAGAGAAAGAACTCCGACTAAACAAATTTCAAGAAATCCTGCAATTCCGCAGCCCATTGAAGATGTTAGGTACAATAAGAAAGACCATTGGCCACAACATCTCGAGCTTAAAATGAGATGCCGCAACTGCCAAGCATACACGAGGTTAAAGTGTGAAAAATGTGGTATACCACTTAGTCTTACTAAAGATCGAAAGTGTTTTAAAAACTATCATTTCAAGTAAATTGGTTTCAGTTCTAATTTTATTTTATTTTTTTACCAATAACGTCCATATTCCCAATGATTCCAAATGGCATCAAGCAAAATTTTGGTCAAAAAATGGTCAAAAAGAGTAACCGAGTAGAGCAAAAAAAATTTTTTTTCGGAACACAAAAATTAATTTGGGAACGAAAGGGTTAAGAGTAGATGTTTTCTTTCCAGAAGTATCCAATAGTTTTCTCGTCTTTAATGACCACCGTAGATTCAGGAGAAAGTTTATGTGTTTATGTGATTGCATTTGCACAATCAATGACAATGTATTGCCTACAAGAATGCAATTAAATATAATAAAATAAAATATTATGTAATTACTGTACCTATTACCTGAAATCGTGTTTTTAAAGAAGTTGTAATTGTTTTACACAATCCTCCCAGTACTTTTAAATGACACATGGCTTTTTACTTGCTCGAAGGTTGCGAGATGTATTTGCGTACATAATAATTAAAGTAACGTTTTCTTATAAATTCAATACAATGAAAAGTTAAAAAAACTATATTGTAGAATAACTAATAAACAAATTTGGTTCGTCTCAAAAACAAAGACGTTATTTCGGCCATATTTCTAATGTGCGTGGAGAGATGCGCGAGTTTGATAAAATGACAAAATGTATAGTTTAATTTTCGGTACAAAATAAATAACAACCGCGTTTTTAATTATATGCGTACCCGGCTGCGCAATTTGTTGTCTGGCGTAGATGTCGTTGAAATGCCGTGACATTGTCGTCTTGAACTCCATGCCGCTAGGTTCAAATCGTGACGTCACAGTAACAGTCGTAAGTAACATAACCCAGCTTTCATCACATGCTTTAATTTCATAAATATTATAATTTTAATCACGTTGAGTACTACGTTTGAGGTACTAAACGATAGAAGAATCTGTTTAAAAACTCCAGATGTTGCGGATATGAATAACTATAATTTTCATGCTGACGAATTGTACTGTAAAAGTGATCACCTCGGAATTTCAGTAGTTAACTTCTCCAGGAATTTTTCATAACTTCGAATAGTAAGTGACTTTGTAGCATATAATTTTATTAGTTTTGAGACTATAGTATATTTGCTGAAAAATGTAACATAAGAGATTAAGTCGTAAAATAAAATCCACTTAGAAAGCGACCGATAGTTACATTCAATATGCATCTGAAATGCAAAGTAAAAACCAGTTCTACACGGGCGAAAGTTTGTTAAAACAAACTTTATGGAAATTTGGCAACAATAGAACAACAAGTTTCAACTACCTAAGGGTCAGCGGTTCTCAATATTTTTTAGTATTTTATTTGTTACAAACAAAATTTGATTTATTAAAAGTCATAATGCATGCATCAATAAATAGATAAATTTTAACGTAAGTAAAGGATAATACAAAAAATACACAATAAGATTTCAAAGCATACTTTTCATATGTAATTAGGAACAATTGCTCACAAATAATGAAGGAATTCTGTAAATGATGTTAATAGGCTACGAAGAATTAATCTATTAAAATCTAATTAGTGGAATAATGAAGGGAAAATTTTTCCAAATATACAGTATGTCCCCGGATTGAGTTTACAATAGGTATGATTGACCAAAATTTTCGAATTGGAATTTCATATTTTGGGATTCCGCCCTGCTTGGTCTGAAACTTATTTTTAGTTTACTTTCGATTTTTTCAAGTCAAGTGGGCCTTGACAGTCGAGCAAACACTATTTTAGTTCTAGGTAAACTACCCTTTTTGTTCACAGTACGCCAAAGTGTTACTAAGAAAAGTTGTTCAGAATTAACAGTTATGGCGTTATGCAAATTTTCAGAATGATCGGCCTACTTTGATAAAATCCAGTATTGGTCAGTTTCCTTTTGTGTCAACTTTATCTTCAACTTCGTTTTGTGTCAACTTTGCTTCAGTTTGACTTTAAAGAAACAAATCTGCAATTGACACTACAATCATACCTTGAGAATGGTTAATGATCACAAAAACAAAAAATATAAGGAATTTTTTATTATATTATTAAAACAAAAAACAAGTATTAAGTTATTCTATTAACCCTCGTCGCAGTTCCTTAAAGCTATTCCTGATTTCCTGAATTGGTAAAGCCGATATAGCATCTGTTATACGATTTTTTAATAATTCGGCATCATTAGGTAAATTTTCTGCATACACTAGTTGTTTTAAACGTCCCCACAAATAAAAATCGGCAATAGTCAAATCTGGGCTCCTTGGGGGCCATAAAACTGGACCATTCGTATCTATCCAACGGTGACCAAATTTATGGTTTAACCAATTCACAACAATTTGTGAATAATGCGCCGAACAACCATCGTGTTGGAAATACATTGATCACCGATAATTGAGAGGCAACTCACCTAAAGCGTCATCAAAGAAATTGTCTAGCATATTTAAGTATGTATGCTGGTTAACATTATTATCAAAAAATATGGCCCTATTATTCCATAATATGAAATAGTACACCATACATTGACTTTAACAAAATATTGCTGGTGATTTGTAATTTTAAAAAGGATTAGTGTCACTCCAATATCGAACATGTTGCGAGGAAACAGTTCCATTGGTAGAAAATGTAGCCTCGTCGGAGAACAAAATGTTTCGATAAAAATAACGATTACTTGCTATTTTGCTTCCTATCCATAAACAGAAATCTAGACGTTTTGCTTCGTCTCCTGGTTCCAAAGTATGATTAAAAATGGGTTTGTAGGGATAAATCTTCCGGTCTTTCAAAGTTCGTTGTATGTGTGATTTACTAATGCCTAAGCGAAGCGACCGCTTCCTCAAAGACAGTTTTGGATCATTTTGTACCGAATCTAAAATTAGCAGAGTAGCGACATCGTCTTCATTATGTATTCTCTTAGCTTTCTTTACATTTAGTACTGAACCAGTTCTTAAAAATTTCTTAATAAGCTTCTGTACACCCATATGTGATACATAAATATCTGAAATTTTCATTAAATCTTTCAATCACGTAACGGTAACTTTTTCCACGTCCATAACACTGTACTAAATATATTTTCTGTTCTAACGTTAGCATTTTATTGTAAAATATTGTCATTACTTCGCAATGAAAATCAGTTTTGTGATATTACTTTAACTTTATTAAAGATAACGACACATGTCATACTACAATAAACACTTGACATGTAATCGATGTTTTTTGTTTTTGTAAATATTAAGCCACCTCATCCTATTATTGCTGTTTAAATTGCAATACTCACCAACACTGAATTTATCAAAGTAGGCCGATCATTCTGAAAATTTGCATAACGCCATAACTGTTAATTCTGAACAACTTTTTTTAGTAACACTTTGGCGTACTGTGAACAAAAAGGGTAGTTTACCTAGAACTAAAATAGTGTTTGCTCGACTGTCAAGGCCCACTTGACTTGAAAAAATCGAAAGTAAACTAAAAATAAGTTTCAGACCAAGCAGGGCGGAATCCCAAAATATGAAATTCCAATTCGAAAATTTTTGGTCAATCATACCTATTGTAAACTCAATCCGGGGACATACTGTATATTGCAATATAATCACTGCGCCAGCTTATTTTCGTATGGAACCCGTGCGCAATGGATGCTACTGAAGCTAAACGTAAAATTTTGTTGAATGTGTACGATTATTTTGAAAAGGAGAAGAATCATGGTGCGCCACTTACTTCAGTAATGGCTGTTCAGCAAAGAACGACGGATGCGGTACAAGTAAGCAGTGGCGAGGACATGTTCTATGCGAGAAAGTGCAAGTGATTTAAAGAGATTTACATATCGCCGGCCTAAAAATGTACGACGAACCTACCAGAGACCACAAAGAAACCATCCGAGACTTGATTTATAATATGTATGCAAAGAAAGAGCATATAACTCTGGACACATTGTTAGCCGCATTAAAATTGAAATATGTTTGCGATATTGGCAGATCAAATTTATAACTTATACTAAAGGAAATAGGTTTTAAATTTAAGCAGACCGATAACAGACGAGGTTTATGTGAGCAATCCCATGTGGTTTCCATTCGTAATGTATTTTTGAGAAAGTACTTAAAAAATCTACAGTCCAAAATTCCACACGAGTTCGTCTTTTTAGACGAAACATGGATTTTTAGTAGAGGTGCAAGTAAACGTAGTTGGCAAGATGACAGTGTTAAAAGTTTAAAGCAACCTACTAAAGCTTCCGATGGTAAACGTTATATTATTGTCCATGCTGGTGGCCGAAATGGTTTTATAGAAGGGGCAGTTTAATATTTTCTAGTACCAAGAAATCCGCAGATTACCACGATAATATGAATTCGGTATTGTTTGAGAAGTGGATTGAGGAATGCATCCTACAAAATCTTAAACAGCCGTCAATCATTGTTCTTGATAAAGCATCCTACTACACACGCAAAAGTGAAAAGCGTCCGACAGCTTCTTCAACCAAAGACGATATTAGAGCGTGATTAAAAAATAAAAACATACAATTTGATACTATGATGTTCAAGGCTGAGTTGTTACAATTAGTGCACGAAAACCATCGAGGTTCCGTAAATAAATATGTTGTCGATGAAATGGCATTAAAGTACGGACACGAAGTTCTGCGTCTGCCGCCATATCATTGCCATTTCAATCCCACTGAATTGGTGTGGGGAATTGCAAAGAAGTTTTACGACGACCATACAGGCGCTACTTCAGGAAAAGAAGAAGACGTGCTTAAAACTTGGAACGACGCATTAACTAAAATAACTCCAGACGTGTGGAATCGCTGTGTAACTCACACAGAAGAAATAATCAAAGACACCTACAAGCGTGAACAAATTATAGACGATGTGCGACCTTTGATTTTTACTGTAAATACGGATAGTGAAGAAGACGATCACTTTACTTTTAGTGATAGTGACAACGATCTCTAAATAGTATCCAAGTATAGCAATAATTAATTATATTTGTTTCTAATTACATATTAAAAAGTATGCTTTGAAATCTTATTGTGTATTTTTGTATTATCCTTTACTTACGGTAAAATTTATCTATTTATTGATGCATGCATTATGATTTTTAATAAATCAAATTTTGTTTGTAACAAATAAAATACTAAAAATATTGAGAACCGCTGACCCTTAGGTCAAATTTCCATAAGGTTTGTTTTCACCAACTTTCGCCTTCTAAAGTGGATTTTATTTTACTACTTAATCTCTTATGTTACATTTTTCACCAAATAAACTATACTTACACCGAGATATAGTAATAGGTCAAACTTTGAAATAGGTTACAATTTATTTATTATAAGTATTTAATTTTCGTTTGTTATTACAGGTATTTGCAATTACATTTGTTCTTATTTTGGAGTAATTGTTTAGAAAAATGTAGCCCCAAATGGAAATTGACTTATTTAAAGGTTAGTAGGGAACCTATAACATTCAGAATAATTATGAATGGAGAATTAATAAGATTAAAATGTAATAACCATCACTTTAATCAATTTCATCTCGAAATGTTTCATACAAACACGAATGTTTTTGGAAACAACTAAATCACTTTGAGGTATTTTTTTTTTAACCATAATGAACTTAGGGATTCTTTATTAGGGTAGGAAAACATGCGTACATACTAGGAACACACAACACTTATTAGGCATTTTCAAGAAGTAGAGGAACATAATAGGGTAAAAATGTTAAGTTCAAAAATGCATTTATATCATTACATGCTTATGTATTGTAAATTTAATAATTAAAAAAAGTAAAACGAAATTTATTTAAATAATTATGAAAAAATATTCTAACCTACAATTGTTCAAAACATATTACACACAAAATACAAAACAAAATTTAAAAAAAAAACTTCAAAAACACAAAGAAAAATACAAAAAATTCTTCAACGATGCGCGGAAATCATAAGACTCTTACGATGACGTCACAATAAGCAAAACGAGTAACCTGACGGCAATGCAACCGAACAGCTCAAACACCAAATTCTGTGGCGTAAGGTTAATTTGTTTATATGAAAAGTCGTTTATTGTTCAGTGATATCAGTTTTTTCTGTGACTCACCTTTTTATATATCGTTTCTTAAATTGAGGGTTTCAGAAGAGGAAGAGGTATGATCGATTGTATATACGTACTAAAACACTTAATCAATAAACAGTTGGAAAAGAAAGGAGAGAAAATGTTCGCCATATTTTTGGATCTGAGGGCTGCGTTTGACAAGGTGGAAAGAGGGTTGTTGTGGGAGAGGATAAGAAATAAAGGAATCAGTGATGATATAATAGAAGCGGTGGAGGAATAGTGGTAGAAAGAAGAAAAGTATGGGTATTGGCGTATGCAGACGACATAGTTGTAATATTAAAAAGTGAAGAAGATATGAAAGGGGTAATAAAAACTTTAAGGAAATATTTAAAAGAGAAAAGTTAGAGGCAAACGTAAACAAAACAAAATCATGGAATTTAAAAGGAAGAAAGGGAAAAAGAAAGTATCATGGCATTGGGGAGAGGAAGAAATAGAGATTGTGGACAAATACAAGTATTTAGAATCCGTCCTAAAATACGATAATAAGGATAGTGAACAAATAAAAGAATTGGAAAAAAAGGAAATATGATAATCGGACAAGTGTGGGGAATAGGGGAAAGAATATACGGGAAGATTTTTACAAAAGACGGTGTGGGGATGAAAAGAATGTGTGGAAATAGAAGGTATACAAGAGAGGTGCTGCAAGTGGATGTTGGGATTAGAAAGGGAAAGCAAAGAGGAAGCAAAGTTAGAAAAATAAAAAAACCGAAACCGGAAGAACAGCGGTGAGGTATGAGAGATATTGAAATATTAATCGAATGTTGGAAAGAGATAGAATTTCAAAAAATAAAATATGGTAAAAAGAAAGAAGATTATTCTATGAAAGGGAAGGTTATGAGAGAGGAGCGACGGAAAAGTATGAAAGCAGAGTTGGTGAGAAAAGATCAAGATAGGCAAATTCAAGAGAGAAGATCGAGATTAAAAGAAGGGAAATATAATGAAAAGTACTGTGAATTATTACAGAAGAGATACCACATTATATAATAGGAAAGGAAGGATTGAAAGAGAAAAGAGCGATTGCAAGATTTAGAGTGGGAAATGAAGAAAGAGAAAATAAATATTGGTGGAAGGACGAGGATAGATTGTGCGGAGATGGATGAGAGAACTTGAAACACATGAAAGAAGGATGCAATGAATTGAGAGTGGAAGGAAGAGATAGAAGGATATTATGTTAGGGGATAATGTGAAGGGATCGAATGGATGAAGGAAGTAATGGAGAGAAGACAATGGATGGAGAAACAAAAAAGAAAATTAATTAAGTTTGAAGCCAATAAGTTATTGTAATTTTATAATTATATATTTTTTGGTTTTTTTCTAATTTTGTTATTGTAATTATTGAATAATGTTTATGTATTACCGAATTCTTTTGTTTTAATGTAAATAATAAAATAAACATCTAATCTAAATTTTAATTAGTTCTTTTCAAAATTACTCTAAAACTCTCGTATTCCGGCACTGATTTCTATACATCAATGACTTTTTCGATTTACCTGAACGGGCACGGAGCGAGTGCGAAAATGGCCGTTTTACAAAAAAACGCACCGATTAATTCTACCTCAAGGGTAGTGTGGGAACGAGTTAAAAATTATATTTTTTTGTATCATGTATGCACAAAAGTAATTAATTTGGGACCTAGATCAACAATACCCGGTTACATGAAATTTGTTCGATGGACATTTGCTCACCGGAAATTTGTTTACCTAAAATTTGTTCGAAACCATATTCTTCGAAAGGAATTTGTTCGAACGGATACATATTCGATAGTAATTTTTGTTAGAAGTTGCAGAAGTATTTAGAACGTAATAATTTCAGGAATGCCTTCTAGAGTAGACGATAACTCTCACATTATAATTTAAAAGTAATCGAACGTTTTTATTAGCAATGCTTGATACTTTTTTGGAAATACACAATAAATAAACATGCAATTTTTCCAAAAATTGTTAAAACATACACTTATTTCCAAAAAGTTAAGATAATATATGCATTTCAATTTGCATTATCTTATGTAATCAACAGATTAGTTTATGGTTAACATTTATGTACATTATCAGTGTACTTTGCATAATTATCTCAACTATTTAATGAAAGTAATAATAATTATTATTTTCTGCTCTTTTGAAATAGTATTACAAGGAATTTGTCTATTTGAACAAATTTCTATTCGAACAAATTTTATTAGAACAAGTACATATTCGTTCTAACAAATTTCTTTCGAACAACTTTCGGATACGACATTACCCAGACAGATCAAGTACATTCAGTGAACATCCAGTGGACACCACATTGAATCCTGTGGATTCTAAATCGTAAGTCCAAATTCCTTCAGCGGTTAAATTTGCAGAATGATAATGGGCGATTAGTATAAAAGCATCATGTTCGTTGGTAAAAAGTACAATAACCTAAAATTACATGTAAATTAATAATTGACAATTGTTCTATTGTTACCTAGTAGCCTTAAATTTATTTCGAAGTTATAAAAGGAACTGATCTTTCACAAAACTAACGAAAAAATAATATATTTATCCACAATCACCATATTATAGAGCTATTATTTTATGCCGTTATGAAACGTATTATAACACCTATAAAACACTAGTGTTTTTTATATTCCATAAAACATTAGTGTTTTGTAATATATAAAATTCAAGAAAAATGTGCAGAAAATTTAGTAATTATTTATTAACATTAATATTAACATTTACGTTAACATCAAATGTAAACTTATTTGCAATATCAGGATTTACATTTACACAAACCACGTTTGAGGAAGACTGCATCGCGGAGATCTCTTGCATTGTGCTGGATTTTCCTTCAATTTTTCTAGCAATATCGATTTTATTTGACTCGCTTTCTTCTATATACCCCTCAACAACACTAGATGATCTCCACGCTCCGTGCCTCTTAAGAGTGAATATCACCACCAGCATTAGCCAACAGAGTCGCCGAAGAACGGCGCATACTATGGCCCGTGTAGGATTTAGCGTCTAGAAGTTTTAAGAAAGAAGCAATCTGTGAGGGGATTCTGGAAATAGTGTTAATTCCCACAGGTTGCACGGTGAATTTTGAATTTATATATCGCAAAAAAATCTTCCCTGCGAAATAGTACTTTTAGGACGTAGGCGTATGTATTTCTTGCATATCCCTATAACATTAACAGAGAATCCTTCGTCTAATACAGTGAAACTTCTTGACATATTGGTCTTTGTTTCTGGGATGGACACGTAGATAAAAGATCCTTTATCTTTCACATGTTCAATATTTAAGTTTACCAGTTCATTGCATCGTAAACCTCCACAAACACCCATTATGACAGCAACCTAGAAATATTTAAAATAATTAAGATACCAATACAAAAAAAAAGAAAATTGGTTGTACACTCATTAAATTTAAAACTTGGACACCACAATTTCTGTAAACAAAAGTTTGCACATTGTGAAGCGGGCTTAAGAGTATCATTTACAATTCTAACAGCAGGTAGTCTCAGCAGGGGTTATCTTATAGAAGGACTGTAGAATGAGTCATTACACTAAGCACGTTTTAGAAAATAGGTAATTTACGTTGCTTACTTAATTTTTTCTTTAAAGAATATATTTGAAGGTATCGCTAATTAAACACCATAGCTCGATTAATTATCGAATCAAAATTTTGTTTAGGAAATGTTTACAAAATAAAATTAGAAATAATTTTGATTTAAAAAACGTCTACAAGCAATAACTTTTAAATTAAATCAAAAACTAAACATGGTTATTTGGGTTGACTGATTATTACTTATTTTTAAATAAATCTAACCTACTAATTATTGTAAGTTATTAAAAAAAATCATTAAACTCTCTATTCATAATATTTAGTCCTTACAAAATGTATATTTTATGACGTTTCATTTTTTCTGTAGTTAATATAAAAAGTGAAAATAAAAACTAAGGCAATTCTTATTGTCAACGTATATATTTAGTTTTTGACAAGAATTTATTACATAATTATAATTAAGATACCAAGTTATAGTTTAAAATTAAATGAAAACGTTTTTTTTTTTAAATAAAGGTATTACTATATAAATAAATATAAGAAATCAATAATGGGTGTGACCTCCATTATTATTGATACATTCTTGGAGGCGTCTGCTCATTGACGCTATCAAGGTATCAATATAATTAATATTAATCGCGGAAAATCCCAATGATTTGGGCTTCTTATAGGATAACAACAGGAATTAGGAATCGTCAATGATACACCATGTCCTTAAATAATGTCGACGTTTTGACTAGCAATGGCCAGTCTTTTTTTCAAGGCAATGTAATATCACCAACACTTTAGATTGCCTTGAAAAAGACTGGCCATTGCTAATCAAACGTCGGCATTATTATTTTACAGGAGTGTTAATACTTATTATAATTCATACTAATCGTTTCCCATGCGGTATCAATGGCTGCAATTATTGCATTAAGGTTTAATAGCATAAAATTTGCCCAAACATTTTTGATAATGTTAAAATCTCGGCTTGTTTGCTGGCCAGGGTAACAACTCCAAGTTATTTTCTCTTATCCAAATGCGCACAACCCGCGAAGTATGAATAGGGGCGTTGTCCTTTAACAACAAAATACATTATGAAAATCAAACAGAACGACAAACGATCTTTTATGATTTCCACAATCCGAACAACAAACGGAACGTTTGTGCTGTTCCCATAATTATTTTCAGTAGTTTTCAGTTCATATATATTTATTATTGAGAAGAGAAAATTGCGGAAAACAAGAAGATAGTGCCAACCAAATTTTTACGCACAAAGAAGAGTAAAAAATTATAATTTACTTCGCTTTTTTTTAATTTTGGAAATTTCCCGCCCAAATGATGCTAATAGGGACATCATTTTTTTCTTGCATTCTTAAACACTGATTAATTTAAAACATTTTTCTTCTGTCAACTCCATAATATTACCTAAAACACAACAAACCCACAAAAGGGAGGACAAAAAATAAATAATTTAATTCGTCCAAACCTGCAAACGCATTCGCGCGCATTTTCTTTGATGTCGGATAAAAAACCGACAAGTTGCGGGAACAATCAGGACTTGCGAATCTGTTCTAAAATTCGTACGTAGCACCGTCCAAATTAATGTTCCGATTGCCGTTCGGTTCGTTGTTCTGTTTGTTCCTCGGTTTGTTGTTCAGGTGTGTACGAAGCTTTACAATAAGCATATTAATATGAACTATATCTTATGAAAGGAGAGTTATGTAACTATAATTAACGACTTAACGTTACGTTAGTAGATTCCATTTACTATTTACACATATTTTCTTGGAACATTCGATAATTAACTATCGGGATATGATGACCCTATACTTCGCAGGTTGTGCGCAACTGGATACAAGCAAATAACTTGGAGCTGTTACCCTGGCCAGCAAAAGCCCAGATTTTAACATTATCGAAAATGTTTGGGCTCGAATACTTGCTGTTATCCGAAGACAACAAGGGCCAAATTTTATACCAGTAAACCGTAATGCACTAATTGCAGCCATTGATACCGCATGGGAAACGATTAATATTAATTATATTGATACCTTGATAGCGTCAATGAGCAGACGCCTCCAAGAATGTATCAATAATAATGGAGGTCACACCCATTATTGATTTCTTATATTTATTTATATAGTAATACCTTTATTTAAAAAAAACGTTTTCATTTAATTTTAAACTATAACTTGGTATCTTAATTATAATTATGTAATAAATTCTTGTCAAAAAACTAAATATATACGTTGACAATAAGAATTGCCTTAGTTTTTATTTTCACTTTTTATATTAACTACAGAAAAAATGAAACGTCATAAAATATACATTTTGTAAGGACTAAATATTATGAATAGAGAGTTTAATGATTTTTTTTAATAACTTACAATAATTAGTAGGTTAGATTTATTTAAAAATAAGTAATAATCAGTCAACCCAAATAACCATGTTTAGTTTTTGATTTAATTTAAAAGTTATTGCTTGTAGACGTTTTTTAAATCAAAATTATTTCTAATTTTATTTTGTAAACATTTCCTAAACAAAATTTTGATTCGATAATTAATCGAGCTATGGTGTTTAATTAGCGATACCTTCAAATATATTCTTTAAAGAAAAAATTAAGTAAGCAACGTAAATTACCTATTTTCTAAAACGTGCTTAGTGTAATGATTCATTCTACAGTCCTTCTATAAGATAACCCCTGCTGAGACTACCTGCTGTTAGAATTGTAAATGATACCCTTAAGCCCGCTTCACAATGTGCAAACTTTTGTTTACAGAAATTGTGGTGTCCAAGTTTTAAATTTTATGAGTGTACCTTCATCATTAAGTACTTTTCATCAGATGCTGTTTTCAAAAATTGTTCGATGTGTCCCCTCTCAAGCACTTTTGCCTTCTTTGCCTTATAGTTTTTGATTGGCTCTTGAGATAAGCAATTAATTTGCCGTAATTTTTGATATGTCAATATTTCTATGCACATTCAAATTTGCTCTTAACATTGAATATTTCGTCCACATCGAGGAGGAGGTAAACTTGCTTCTTACATTTAAAAAATAAGCCAACAGGACGTCCTCGTTTATGATGTTTGCACCTCTTTTCTCTCTCCATTCATTAAAGGTAGCAAATTCTTTTACGTATGCATCTTTAGATTTGGTCGGCAACAGTTGCAGGGTTACTTCTTCAGCTTCTGCTTTAATTTCTACCGGCAAAGAATGACTTTCTGACATATTACATATTACATTTTCAAATAGCATATTTTTATTATAAATTAAATTACTTTTAGCTACAAATACATGCTAAAAGTAATGGCAGGAAAAGTATTATAGAAATACGCATTGGCTTAACCATAATTAATTACTAAAAATATTAAAAATTAAACTAAAAATTACGTATTATAAACAACAAACTAATGAAGTAAAACAAATAAATAAGCTAAAAAAAAAAAAAATAGCAGGAACAACAAAGGATACGCAGTTACAATTCGTTTACAAAATATAAATTAACCCGGTGCGTATTTCTAAAATTAGATTCTCGCCAACTGATTTTCTAGCGCATGTATTTCCTAGTATAAAATTAAATTAATTTATAATAAAAATATGTTATTCAAAAAATGTAATATTAATACTAAATGAAAGATAAAGAGTTCCAAATTAGTAAGAATATAGAACATGATTTCTCTTATTTATGCGTGTATACTAAGTAAAACACCCAAACTGGACCTATTTTATTTATCACCCCTTCAAGTCCATGTAGCAAAGGTTCCTTTTCGGCCCTACAATTTTGCCAAGTACCGAATTTTGTTTGCGGTTTAATTTGACGTATCACCACTGATCGGGTTTCGTCTTTTGTTTACCTCTTGCGTAACATCAATATTGTTTGATAAACAATTAGTTCATTAATAATAGCCCAGATACCTCAAAATAATATCAAATTTGTTTTAAAAATAAAAAGAAGCGCCACGAGTACCGGACCTAGCCGATTATTTAAATAAAAATTCAGTAAGGCCTAGAATTAATTGTCTTAAAGGATCCTTTGAGTTTACATAAGGATAACAATAAGCGCCCAAAAGGGTACGTTGTTAGACTCTCAACCGATTTTATAAATACATTACTCGACAATAGTATATCTATACACCAATGTTGTGAATCTGTCATTGTTGCCTTAGCACCAGCTCCGCCTCGCAGAAATAAGATGCACAGGATAATGGACTTCACAACCATGGTGTATATACTATTTTTCCACTACTAGCCAAATTTAAGCCTAAAAATAAAAATAAACATTTTTTCTTGTAAAAATCAAGTAGCACAGGAATGCAAATAAATCAAAAAGCATTAAAAGCTACATACGTTGATAAACCAACTGCAACTGATTCACTAAACACTTGTGTGGCATATTTCACCTTCATTTTCTGAAAATTATTCGGAGTAATATGTAAATTAGTTGATTTAGGAGCCAATCGCAGCGGTTTAGATTTGTCTGACATGTAGAAATTTTTAATGTCTTTCCAAGATCTTTTGTTATTAAAGATTATATCGTATTTAATCAAGTTATTTTGCACCGACTTCAATAAATAGGGGACATCGAAGAAATAATAGATTTTCTTATCGTTTACGAGAAGGTATGGTTTTTCGGTGATACATCTATTCTTTTAATTAGGTTTCGAAAATTTTACTACTGCCCTAACATTGGCACCGCATTGTAGTTGTAGCTTTTCTATGCAGTTTAATACTATCGACTTCAATTTGTCACCTTTGCATATCGTATTTAAAGATGTAGCACAAGGGTTGTTTAACTTTTATATATAACTCTAACCATGATCACGTAGCAGTTTGAGCTGGCAAAAAATTTAAAACCTACTTTAAAATTAACATTTTGGGGCTCGTAAAATATAATTTTAGTGAAAATTGTTTGTATTCCTCTATTTATCTCCTGCTTCTTAGTGGTTTATTTTTAAGTCCACTTGGGCTGTCACAATTTGTGCTCTGCTTTCGGGAAGTAATCGTTGGGAGATGTTAACTTCAATTGAAGTGCTCTCTTTTCACGTTGCAATTTAAGAATGTTCCTCCGTAATTTTCTTTACCTAAGAGTATTTGAGCTGCAAGCTTGAGTAGTTTGGTATAGCTAGAGATGTTAACGGGCATTTATTGCTTCGCCAATATACCTTGCATCATTTGAATATTGGGTTTCAGAAATTGACACTTGTAATTCATTTAGGAATGGCAAGTGTTCGCCACATACTCGTTAAGTTTTTTAGAGTCGACATTTTTTATGCAACAGATCGGACCTTCCAGATTCTGTTAACCATTCAAAACACCTACAACCAAATGTTTGTAATTTACTTAAAATTCTTGATGTAACTTAACTCGCCTGGTTAAATCTCCTTTGGGAAACCTGAAAAATTGATTCTACCATCATATTTAATAAATAAATAAATTCAGGTTATGTATTTGCGGTTATGGGATGGGGGCGCGAATTTTTAAACTAATGGCATTTTTTATTCAAATAATTTTATCGTGTTAGGTAATTTTAAGCAGCAAATAAGTTAAAGATAATCACCTGGATATACAAAATTATGTTTCACTCGTTTTTGTTAAACAACTATTCTTAGATTCTCAAAAATTTGAAATTGTCCATTATTAACCTAGGTCAACAATAAGAAAAATTATTAACCACTAATAGAGAATATTCAACTTCTCAGTTGGCTAGGAGACGCAATAATTGTCCACTTCACAGCTAGTAGTGGAAAAAATTAATTAATGACATGCATAAAGAAATAACTTAGCTCGTGTAACCAGGAGGTCTTCAGTGTTCGACAGTTAAATGGTAGAGATAAAAGCTCTCGTATCCATATCTAGTACTGGAGTATCCACGAAGAAAAGAAAACCAAAATGGACGTCGATGATAACAGTTGTTGGCTGCTCACAAAGGATTAGATAAACGGCTTATCTTGTGTGGTGGCCTTGACTCGACAATGGCTCCAAGAGAAGTTGATTAACCATTTAATTATAGTTTAAGTCTTGAATTTCCAAGTATCCCCTTCGGTAGGTTATAATTTTTGGATTATTAGCATTGCCAGTATCACCATCCTTAAATCTCCATTGACCAAATGAAACGGAGTACGTCAAACGAAAAACCAAAACGCCAAAACAACAGGAAAACAGAAAAGGTGCACTGGAATCAATGATTGATTTCCTAATTAGAATGAGACGATTTTACTTCAATCGCTATTACAAAGCACATGTCCAATTGTTCGACCCCTAGACAGCACTTTCCAAGTACACCCTTTCACAACGAAGATTCGATAGGAAAAAAACGTATAATTTTTGCGAGAAAACGAGGTATAAATTTTAGAATACACGGATACCAAAATCGGAACAGACAACTCTAAACAGGTAAAATTCCCCAAAATGCCCAATATAAAAATGCATACTCAGACGCATTAGCGTAAACACGGCGGCCTATACTGTAGGAAAAAATTTCTCAATAAATCAATTATTTATGAAATAATCCCGTCACAATTTTTTTTTTTTTTTTTTTTTTGTAAATGAGACTAAATTCTTTATAAGATAAGTAAATACAATTTTCAAATTCTGCACTTGTATAATGGTAGCGATATTCAACTTTTTTTCAAATAGCATAAAGTATTTTTTTAATATTTCGGATAGTACCTTTTATTCTCTTTACAACCATATAAAAATATGGGTCTTACATAAGAATTTTTTAGAAAAATACGCTTTTATTTCCTCGCTCTCTGCATTCGTCGTAAAATCAAACTTTAGTGCCTTGATACATAAATAACTATTAAATTATAATAAAAATATGCTATTTGAAAATGTAATATTGTTACTAGATGAAAGATAAAGGTTCAGAATTAGTGAATATGACACATGATTTCTCTTATTTATGCGTGTATATTGGAAAATCAACCACCTTTTGTTGATCTATTTTAATTTAACCCTTAAGTCCTTGTACTTAAGATTAACTTTTTCGTCTACAATTTTGAATTACGCGGTTGGTTTGTGACGTCACTACTAAACGGGTCCATTGCCTATTAATAGGTAAGACATGAAATATTAGGAAACGATGTAAATACGTACCTTAAAATTGTGCGTAGAAAATTAAGTAAATGTTTTCTAAATGTGTCAAATGTAAATGCAATTTTGTTTAGTGGTTAACCCCTCGGTGTGTTCTATTATGCCGAATTAATTGACTTTTTGGTAACACCTTGTAGTCGCACTTATCACAGCTGAAAGGCCAATCTTCCGGTGTGTTTGTACATGTGCTTCTTCAAGTTTACTGCTTGACTGCAACAATAATCACAAACATTACATTTAAATGGTTTTTCTTGAGTATGTGTTCTGTTGTGCCGAATCAAATGACTTTTTTGTAACATCTGTAATCGCACATACCACAGCAGGAAAAAGGCTTCTCTCCAAGTGTGTGTACATGTGGATTTTCAAGTGTCCTGATTTATTAGTGCCATAATCACAAACATGGCACATAAACGATTTATTTTGAGAGTGAGTTTCATTGTTAATTAAATTAGTTTTGTTGTGACACTTGTAGTCGCACATATCACAGCTAAAACGGTTTTCCACAGACACTCCAAAGCTGTTCTGCTTTTTAGACTGTAACCACAATCGTGACAATCAACCACATTTTCTTCTGATCTAATATTAAATGTACCCTACGTGTCTACATAATGAGGAATTATCAAATGTAATATAACTACACAGACTGCATTTAAATAGATAAGAACATGTGACTGGACTGGTTAATACTTGTTTATCGCTTGTAGCGTAATTGTATTCAGGCAGTAGTACAACATTACTGATGCTGTAAATTGTTTCACACATGTCGATACGTCCATGTTAAATAACGCACTTCTTCTTTAACAATGTTATCATTTTCATTTTAATCAAACTTCGACAAACTCTTCCTTGATTTTTCGAAATAATTTTCTTCATCAACAACTGAAGAAGAGTTTGTCAAAAATGATGAGGGAAGATTTACCATTTTCTCTCAAAGCTTATTCTACATACATTTACTGAAACCTTTTATGAAGACATTAAAAATAGTTTAGATTAATATACTAAGTGACATAGAAAGAAGAACACCCAGTAATAATGAATTTATTTGCACAATTTTTGGTATACTAGTGTATACAGAATTAGATTAGTAAACGATCACAATTTGATAAAAAATTAAACTGTTAACTTCTTCAAAAAACTTAATAATGTGTTGTTCCACCACGATGTCTTGTGCACTCATTAACACGTCTGGGCATACTTCTAATGAGGTGATCGTTTTCTTCTTGAGGTATCTCATCCCATGCTAACTGTAACTGATGCTGCAAATCCGCTAGAGTTTGTGCAGGGTGAGGTAAATTGAGTAATCTTCTTCTCATAATATCCCAGACGTCCTCGATGGGCGAAAGATCGGGAGATGCTTAATTCATTGTTTTAGGGCTACTTAATCGTAAGTGTTTTTGAATGAGGTTAACAAAACAACCGCTAAGGCAATATGGCTGAAAAACTGATCGTTTTTTATCTTAATATAAACAAATATATTCCCAAAAAAAATTTACAAAATATTCATTATTACTGGGTGTTCTTCTTTCTATGTCACTTAGTATATGATACATCTAATTTTAAAGAGGAGAATAAATTTGGCATTCCAAAGAATTAATCTGTTATTGGTAAAATGAAGGATGAGTATGGAGGGAAAATTATATGGGAATTTCTCGGAACGGGTTCTAAAGCCTATATTGTTGATGTTGAGGGTGAACTTTACAAAACTGCAAAAGGTATCCAGAAAGCTGTAATAAAAGTGAATTAACAATGAATGACTATAAAAACGTGGTGTTTAACGGTGTTGATATTTATAAAAATGTACGATCATTTAGATCAAATAAACATGTGCTGTATACAGAATTAAGGAATAAGGTTGCATTGTCTTGGCGTGATGATAAAAGGTATACTACCATCTTAGCCGTTAACTTTTGTTAATTTTTCATCCCTAGGATTTTAACGATTGCTGTAGGTTTGTTAGGTAGAATAATGGTAATTTATGTATATTATTTACTCTGTGTTTTAATCTGTGTTTTATAGTTATTTAAATTATGAATGTTTACGTTTTGTTAATTGTATGTATAGGCGTTTAGATATAGTTAGCTTATAAAACCTTTGGATATGTAATGAGATGATATTACATTTTATATGTATATTATGCTATTCAAACAAAAAGTAAATAGGGTTTCTAAGGCTTATGTTTAAAAATATAATTGTAATGTATTAAATGTATGAAAGTTTGGTTAAATTAGCGTTGTAAGTTTTGATAATTTGTATTTAACGGTATGATACACCATGTAAAAAAATGAATGTACAATCAATAATAAAATTGTATTTAGAAATTATTTAAGTGTTCAAGTAGAAATTGGCAAATAAATTTATCTATATATTCAAATTAATGGTAAAGTTCAAACGAAACTTAGACCATGTATATCTATAAATGATGACAGGGACTCGGTGATGGTATGCATTAAGAATTGCACGTTTAACAAGTACTTTTATCAATCAGGTTCACCAAGCTAGTTATAAATCTAGTTGGAAATATTCATTAGTTAGGGGAATTTTTTGAACACTCTGTATGTTGGTATTATGACGTACAAACAAGGAAAGGTATATACACAAGCAATGGGTTAGAGAGAAAAGATATATTACGAGCGCTGACATCAGATGTAGGAAGTGAGGCTCCAGAACCGCCCATCTCCTTCTACTTAAATACATACATTTTTTTGTGTTTCTCCAAAGTTCACAACATTTTTTAAGCTAGCGCGCATGTTTCTACAATGCTCCTACCGCCTACTATGATTTTTTAAAATCGGAATGAGAATGTAAAAAACTCAATTTTGTCAAATGACACCTTTCAATTTTCTTAACGAAAATCGATGTAGAATTGAATTTCAGTACAACTTTTGTAAGCATGTTTTATACTTACGACGAGTATTTTTCGAATTATTAAGGTATTTATTATTCAAAATTATAATTTTTAAAAATTTGTAGGAGACTATGTAACATCTACAGAATCATCTACCCAATCATAAAATATGTTCGAAAGGTGCACCATTTTGGTTTAAACATTCCAAAATTCGATCGTATACGGCTCTGCTGGTAGCATTTCTTACTTCATTCCTATCCAACCCATTCATAACTGTCGTTATTTTTAATCGCAGGTCTTCCAAGTTTGCGAGTGATGTTTCATAAACTAGATCTTTCACTCACCCCCATAATTAAAAATCTAGGGGTGTGAGATGTGGCGATCTTGGAGGCAAAGCAAAGAATCCTTATTACCCCACCGTCTGCCATGAAATAAATTTTTCAATTTCGAATCCATAGTACATGTTGAATGTGCTGGCGCCCCATCCATTTGATACCAGGAACTTATTGCTTCTTGGATGGGAAGATTATCCAGGAAGTCCTCTACAATATCATTGAGAATAGCCAAGTATCTCGTTCCATTCAAATTTTCGTCATACATGTGCCAGACGAACCGATTATCTATGAGCAGACAAAACACATCAACAAAAAATTGTCTTTGGTTCTCAACTTTGGAAATTTGGTGTGGATTTTCAGCAGCCCAGAAATGCCGATTTCTCCTGTTACAAATCCCTTTCTAAGAAAATTACGCTTCATCTGTTCAAATAATTCTTCGGCAAAAATTAACGTCTTTTGATTTTTTAGGATAATCAGTTGGACGTAGCGCCTGCAAACGAACGAACGAATAGGGGTGCCTTTTATGCACATTCAAAATTTTTTGGATAGAGGAGTAAGTGAGCTTCAAATCTGAAGACGCCGCTTTTATGGGTGCTCTTGGAAACGCACCGAAATAGCCCAAAACGTTGATTTGGTTATCTTCTGTCTCAGTAATGAATTTAATTCTTCGTTTTGGAGGATTCATATTTCCCGAAGCAAGGAATTTTGACTTTAGTCTTGCAAACTTTTGTTTGTTCATTCGTGGTAGACGTGGATATTTGGTATTGAACTCGCGACATGTTCTCTCGGTAATCATTTGGCAATTGCCGTGTATAACAAATAAATCAAAATAACTGTATTCGTGTAAGGAACCATTTGGGTGAATTAAAATTAATTTCAATCACAAATTTCAAAATTGCTTATTGACTAATAAACTATGACAACTGAGGTTTTTTTTTAGTTTCATAGTCTCCTACAAATAAAAAATAAATTCTTGAATAATAAAAACCTTAATAATTCGAAAAATGCTCGTAGTTAGTATAGAACATGCTTACAAAATTGTACTGAAACTCAATTTTACATCGATTTTCGTTAAGAAAATTGACAGGTGCCATTTCAAAATTTACATTTTCTTATTCCGATTTTTAAAAAATCATAGTAGGCGGTAAGAGCGTTGTAGTAGCCGGTTTGTCTGTCTGTCTGTTTGTAGGTATGTTCGTCTTCTCTCCGAAACGGCTGAACCGATTTCGGAGATCGATACGTCAAATTGTTCAGGAGGTCTAGGCGCTGATCTTAGGCGGGGTCACAAGTTGACCTGACCTTTGACATCTGACCTGGAGCGGTGACCTCACGTCTTTAATTTCAGGTTTGTCTAGATTAGGCCCATTTTCAAATGGGTTTGATTACTAGTGACAGATAAGTGTCGACATGTGACATTTTTTTCCTTTAAAATCACGTCGCGGATGTGAAAATAAATTGAAAATGTGGGGTTGCCATTTAAATTAACAAAGTTGACATCGATTTCCGGAAGTGCCGCCATATTGAAAATATTTCACTTAGATTCGGAATGGTGAATAACGTCGGCATTAATTTTTCCGATTTTTGTACAATCACAAATGGAAAATTTTCTAATGACCGCGCTGAAAAAAATCACCGTGTATAGCGATTAAAAGGGTTTCTAAGAAAATTGAAAAGTCCTTTAACAACTTTTTTTGTTATTTGTTATTGAACATTAAAACTTGTCATTAGAAGCTAAACTAAAAGTTTTGTGTGTAATTAATTTTGAAAACAATATTCAAAATTAAATACAATTGACTCAGCATATCTTTTATCAGTGAATTTATGTTATTTGTTTTTTCTTCTTAGAATTAACTTGCGCATCTAAGCAAATTACAACCGAGGACCTTCTCGATTAAAAAAAAACTCAGCAGATGCATCTTTTCCAACTGGGTCCGAAGCGAATAAATTGTTTATGTAAATAATAACCACAATGATATGGAAATACATAAAAATGATTTTTTTTATTATAACTTGTATTGATGCAAGTAAATTTTATTTCTTACAAATTAAATTGTTGTTTTATTGAAGTTTGAAAGAAAATTTAAAAACAATTTGCAAATTGGATAAAATGAGTTGAGTGCATATTATTATTTTTTATTATGCACGTGCTAACTGTAACAAAGGGAAAACACCAAAAAACTGCACAAAGAGCTTTTTGTTGCGTTTTTTGTGCAGTTTTTTGGTGTTTTCCGTTTGTTACAGATAGACGCTTTAGTATCTAGCATAGTTTATTTAGCTGGTTATCTTAGCATTTAAGCAGTTGAAAAGGTATGAATGTGAGATATGTAGAAAAAAAATAATTAAGTGCGAGGATGATTTAGTTTTTGAAAATAAACTTTATTTAATGTGTAAAGATTATGGAGCAGAGCAGATTCAGTTTTTAAAAAGACCATCGGATTCTTTTGTATCTCACTTATTAAAAGTATTTAATTCGTCATTCGCTATTCATAAATGTACAAAAGATATTGTTAAAAATATTTTTACATGTTTAATATCAGAAAGCAAACAATTTTCTCAAGTTTGTATTGAACATAAGACATTTACTATCAATTTGTTAATTAAATTAAAAATGTACGCTACTCTTAAAAGCGAATTGGAAAAACTGGAATTAATGCGTTTAAATTCCGCTAAACTTAGAAAAGAACATCGGAAATTAAAAAGTTTGTCCTGATTTAGTTTAAGTTCAATCCAAGTAAATTTGGCTTTAGGAGAATTTTTTAAATTCAAAAATTAGCGATTTTTTTAACAATTTTAAAATTTAATGAGTGTATTTAACCGATTGAACTTAACTTGGTCGCGTTTTACTTGTTAAAATTCCTATTTTCGAAAAAAGTATACAAAAGTTTAGATCGTTCAGGAGAAGATTGTAACTATTCTTCGGGTAATTTCATAGAATTTAACCTATTTTCAATGTGCTGAAGATTTAATAAATTTTGAAATAAATTGGTTTTATAAATTTTTTGTTTAGTTTGATGAAAACTTTTAAGAATAATATAAAATTTTTATTGTTTTATAATTACACTTCGAGAAATAATCCCTCAAAATTAGTTGATTTTCAAAAATAGGGATTTTCAAATAGCTTCAACTTTTTCTTTGAACTTCGATTTACTTAAAAACGACGTCGTTTTTATGATAACGTATCATATGATGTTATAACTTGTGTTGAGGCAAATAAATTTTATTTCTTACAAATTAAATTGTGGTTTTATTTATAATAAATGGTTTTACTGAAGTTTGAAACAAAATTTAAAAACAATTCGCAAATCCAACTATTATGACGCACTAGGATGAATTCGTAGTAAGCTAAATTAGATGAGTGCACATTTTTTATTGTGCACGTGCAAGTTACTTATTTTGCGATAAGAACGAACGTCTTTGGAAACTGCTGAGTTTGATTCTTGTTGCATTTATGCGCAACACTAACAGAATCAAATAGTTACAATATTAAACCGTTTGCAGCAGCACTTTACCAATGAACAGTTTGTGGGTCGAGGGTGAAAGGGGCATTCGTTGCTTGTAGGAGAAGTAGTTACGAAAAAATATTAAGGCTTGCGTATCTTTTCCGAATTTTATAATCAATGATACAACTATACATACTTTTGAGGGTTTATATACAGTTCTGGTACAAATTGAATCATTATACTCTCGAACCTTGACTCAACTGACAAACGATCCACATGACACTGACGTGTTAACTCCAGCACATTTTTTAATCCGACGATTTTTACCTCTTTACCTGAACCTAACTTCACCTCAATTCCTGAAAACAGACAAATCATTATCAACAATTGCAAAAAATTACTCAGCATTTCTGGTCCAAATGGTCCAAAGAATACATCAATGAATTACAACTAAGAAGTACATAAGGTGAACGACATCGTTGTAATCAAAAATGACAACTTACCTCCGTCAAAATGGCTTCTTGGTCGGGTACTGAAATTGCATCCAGGGCCTGATGGTGTCACCCGTGTAGTCACTCTCAGGTACAGTACCGGAGAACTTAAGCGGCTAGATGTGAAATTATGTCCACTACTTCAAGATGACTTTATGTGAAAACTTATTAATTATTTCCCTATATTGTATATACTTACCTGTTAATCTTATTACCCATTTTCACACTTCATGAATTTTGATTTTATGTAAATATGTACTTATTTTAATTTTATTCGGTTACTTATACTGATTTTGAAACTCTCACGAGATTTCAAGGGCGGCTTCATGTTTACGTTTCAATTTGAATTTCGAATAATGTATATTTTCAATACGCATGCCTAAATGAATAATCGGAAAACGAGTATAAATTATGTTGAGTTGGCAATAAACGTTAGGTATAGCAATACGCAGCAAAATTGATTTCGCTAAAATTATTAAAAACAAATCAAAGTGCCACTATACGTGTTAACAAGTAGCAAACAGTGCCCATTCGTTATATTTAGTCTAAGATTATCACAAAATTTCAACGGTTTTTATTTTTTGTAGACATTCTTATTATAACGTAGGGTTGCGTATATCTTTTAATTTACGAACCAACATAAAGATTTTCTGAATCATCCTATATACGAACAAGTATATTTTCAGATAACATAACAGAAAAATAAACGGTACAACAATCACTACGAAACTTGTATACTAATTGGATTTTATTGTCTACTTGCATTAACATCAATATTGGTAAATAAATAATTAGTGCAATACCACACTAGGATGTCAAATTTGTTTTAAAAATATAAACGAAGAGTCACTACATTCCCTATGCTACGATTCAACCTTTGACCATTCCAATCATTCTCTTAAAGAACCATCCCCACCAGCTCGCTGTAGGAGATTAGATTACCACCAAATTCGTTCAATCTCAGTTTCTTTCTGAATTCGCTCCCAATCCAGCTCTCCGAAAGCATTATTCGCTTCCACAAAATTAGAGTAAATAATTCGGGGTCTTTTCCCTAGAGCAATGAAACGACGTAAGCTCATAAGGAATATGGATAAAGATTTAACCAACTTCAGATGAATAGCTCGATATACTCCACGTGTGTAAAGAACAATCCAAGCTGTCTGATTGCCACGCAAATAAATTGGACCAGCCAGATCCACCCCAATAATCTCGACAACAGCGGCACCTCTCACTCGATCTTTTGGCAAAGGAGCAACCACAGTAGAACGTGGTTGAGCAATAAAACGAGGACAACGCTGGCAGGAATGAACCATAGAACGTATAACACGCTTGGCTTTCGTAATCCAAAACTTTAGTCTAGTAGTCCCCATAATGTTGATGGACCAGCATGTCAGTTGTGACAGTTCGTAAGAGGATTATCACCAGAAAGCAAAACGGGTAGAATCAAATCCTTCTCATCCTCACGTAAAAGCAAAGGTGTTCGTACCCTCCATACCGGTTTCATCTAGCAATAGATCTTTCCTCGGTCAGTCTTGGTAGGAGTCAATCGTCTCTGAACTGGTCAACAGGATTCGGAACTGTATAACCACACAGGTCCTTACCACCATTTTTCCTTCTGTAAGCGGCGAAGGTTGGTTCTTCGGGAAAGTAGATCTGCTGAATTTTTATCTCCAGAAATATGAAACCAAAAATCAAATTTACTAATTTTTCTGATCTCCTGCACTCTGTTGCAAACAAAGTATTCTGTCATTGAATAAGTTACCAATAGATCAATAGCTTTTCGAATAGAATGTGAAAGTCGAGCTCCTATAGTACATGAATTATGTAGCTTTTGATCGGACTAATACGATTTTAGCTTTTACCAAATGCACATAAATCTTTCCAAATTCGTCCATAGTTCTCACAAATACACACGAAGCATAGGATTCTTGACATACGTCAACAAAACCATGTAAAGTCGCGTCTTCCTTCATAACATCTGTGTATCTTGGAATTCTCAGTTCGGGTAAAAGTTTTAACTGTTCCAACCATCTTATATATTCGTTACAAAAGTCCTCCAAAACGTCATTATCCCAACCGAATTTTTACGGCATACTGGCAGATATCGCCGGCTAAAGATTCTAAACCTATCACCGCTTTTACGATTCCAAACAGAGGGCTTTTCCAGTTCACCCAAATGCCGTTCGGGTTACACAATTCGCCTGCGACGTTTCAACGTCTTATCGATCGTTTGCTAGGCGGAGCTGGATCCCTTTTGTTTCGCGTATCTACATGATATAATAATACCTGCACTTAATGTTATTAGTTCTAATTTTTTAGGTACTACTTCGCCTTTGATCTATTCGGTGGGTACTTCGCCTCCACATGATATCCTGTTACCCATTACAAACTTGTGGTATAGTAACCTAGTCAAACGTATTCCCCTCAAAAATTTCCTTATTGGTTAGTTATGGACAATTTTCTTTACCGGCGAGTGACAAATATCTTTTCTGACATAGCTAATGATTCTAATGAAGAATGGAAGATTGTAGTTTCCTCTGATCAAAGACGACGTATTATTAAGGAACATCATAATCCACCGACTGCTGGTCACTGTGGGGTTACTAAAACAGTTGCTACAATTCTGCAGCATTACTATTGGCCACGACTACAAGCTGATGTAGCTCGGTATATACGTCAATGTTCAGTTTGTTCTGCTACTAAACCTTCTCAATTGGCACCACTTGGTTATTTTGCTCCACGTGCCAAACCTTTGCAACCATGGCAGATACCTTGTTGCGACTTGGTAGTCTACTTCCTCGATCTTCAAAGGTCATGTTCACGTTCTACTGGTAGCAGACTGTTTTACAAAGTTTCCTTTATTTTTACCGTTACGGACAGCTACCGCACAAACAGTTACTAAAATCATTGAAGAACAAGTCTTTCTCATGTTTAGGGTTCCACAATATCTGATTACAGATAATGGTGTACAGTTTCGTAGCCGTGAGTTTTCGAAATTGTGTAATGATTATAACACTATAATTCTATATACGGCCAAATACCACCCACAGGCAAATCTCGCGGAACGAATAAACCGCGTGCTGAAAACTATGTTAGTTTCATATATTTCTGATAATCAATGCAAATGGGATGTAAATTTATCTAAGATTGGTTGTGCAATCAGAACTGCCAAACATGAGATAATTAACTGTACTCCATATTTTGCTGTTTTTGGTCGAGAACATTTTATCTCGGGAAACCTCTTTAAACAACTTACGATTAATAATACTTCTATGGAACCGAATGTCCTTCTCCTTCGCCTAGGTTATACTCTACTCTACGTGATTACGTTCGAAAACGCTTAAAGAAGGCTTACCAGAATACTCCGGCACGAAACAACTTAACGACGACGTTTTATTAAATATAAAGTGGGTGATAAAGTGTGGCGTCGCAATTTTACTCTGTTTGATGCGGCAAAATATCATAACGCTAAGTTAGCTCCTAAATTTCTGGGTCCTTTTACTATTAAGTCGATTGTTTCTCCGTGGAGTTACGAGTTGGTAACATCGGCAGTGTCTCTCTGGGTACATGGCATGTCAAGGACCTGAAACCGGAATGTTCTAATTTGTATTCTAGCAATCAGAAACGCCCGCTTACGGATTCAAAATATACCAATATTTCATTATTATATCCTCGTCGTCGAAAGCGTCATAAAAGACCACCTACAGCACTTTACTAGTAGTGTGACTTTGCTATGTTTCCTGATTATTAGGTATGACTATTTAGATTTGTATTGATGAGCTGTAAATTTTTTTTTTAATTAATTTTTGTTGGATGGATCGCTATAAGGTCGTTCTTAAGTTAGATTTTTTTTCTCTTCTTTGATTTTGGAATTATTGTATTATAACAACTGAATGATGCATCCGCAAGAGGAACAAGATATTCTTGCCTAAATTAGGTGTTACGACAAAGTCGACTTGTATTGCCCTCTTATATTTTGAATATGTGGCTAACGTAATTTTTCTTAATTCTTAAGTAAAGTTGATCTATCAACAGTTAAATTTTTGTTTGTATTTGTTGGGAAGCATCGCGATGGAATTCGAATTCGATTAGTGTAACAAAACCTATGGTAGAGGTAAGGATTACACATCTTCTGGAGATCGATTCAAGTTTGGTCGTGAATTTACTTAGTTTTTTTTTGTTTGCCACTATTTCTTCGCTTCAGCGACTTATTAGGATCACTTGTTCAATACTTCTAAGTTATTGAGACCATAGCAAAATTTTGATTCAATGTAGTACTACTGATCCACCAAGAGAAGAAAATCTATGAACTTTTCTCTCATTATTATTCTCTTTGGTTGTCTCGTCTCAACAAATTTGTTTGTTTGTTTGGTTAAATTATTTTTTGGGTTGTTATGCGAAGAAAGTTACTTTCTTATAAGGGTTGGGATGTAATGGTGCTTAGTGAACTGGACCCTAGTCCAAAATTACGATTTTCTATTCATCGTATTTTTTGTTGGTTGTGAGTAAGAATGGTAGGGCTGGGTGGTTTACTTAACGTTGCTACCTTGCTTCAAGAGTCTTGCGTTTGCGGATTAGTGTTGAGTTTCCTAAATCTTGATATTTTCTTTTAATTATTCTAATTATATACGGAAGATATCAAACGCTTTTTACTTATGGTCTTCTGGGTCTAAGGGGTAGTAGAGTGGGTTGGAGTTTTTATCAAAAGTTTCTGTTTTTCTAAGTTGATTACTTGTATTGAAGGTGCAAAATTCAAAGGTATGTGCGAATTTGCATGTATTTCAAGGGAGTTTGGACTCTTGTCGGGGAATTTGTTACGTGTTAAATGATAAATTATTTATTTGAAAAACGCTTTCAATAAGCGCCTATAATTAGCAACCAAACTCTCAAAACGCGAACAAGTTTTAAATCCGAGTCGTCGGCGCACGACTGGTTTCTCGTAAAATTTTGATTAACAATTTGCGCGATGGGTATTTTCCAAAAAGCCACAGGTGTGATCAGTTATTGCAACGGAAAAACAATTTAATTGTTTTAAATGTTACCAATATAAGTTTTTTTTTCTTTCTCTTTATTCGTATCTGGCATTTTTGATCAACGCATTTGTTTTGGATTTTTGGATAACCGGAAGAGACGTTGGCTTATTATTGGTGTTCCGCTAATTGACGTCGATTATAATTTGGTATTGCAACCTATTTTTTGATGCGCCAAAGAACTACGACATCTAGAAGGGGTTCATGTGTCCTTCTATTCAATCAACAACAATTATGAGGAGTTAATTATGTGGATGGTCCAGATAATACCAGAAATTCTCTTTACTCGGAATCACCTGAAGATTAAAAAGATCAGATCTTTACTAATGTTATTTATTTTTTGTTCTTATTGATCTGTTTATGCAAAATATACGTGTCGTTACTTATGCACAGTATTTTCTTACGTTTCTTTTATTTAATTAGAAAGCGTGACGTAAGCTGGCTGACTTACGTTCATTTTCTGCGTAATTTTCAGCCTGGCGCCCAATTCAATTAATTTCTACAAGTTGCGTATTGTTGACCGCACGCCACTCACCAACTGAAGGCATTTTTTTTTTTTTACCTTCCTAAACGTAACATAGTGTTTCTTTTCTTTTAAACAAAATCCCACCTATCCACCTCGGCTCCGACTTGAGCTTAGTAGTATTAGTCGCAATCCCTGTTGTGAATCCCCAAGGTGTTTAGTGGGTTACATGGCTTCATTGTTAATTCGTAATTATCTGGCAGATTACTCGGTTCATAACTCTAAGGAAGTCGAATACTGTATCTCCCTTCAGCTGTTCTTTTCACCGTCTCTTGAAACTTCAAAACAGTTTCTCCTTCTGCCTGTTCTACGGTATTAACTTCTACACGATCTGAAATTTCCATTAAATCTAATTTCCAAAATTACTGATTGAGGAAATCTTGAATAAATAACGACAAGTAAGTTTGAATTTCAGAAGATGCATTAACGTCACTTTCATTACGTCTCATAATCGTCCAGCCTATCTTAATTTCAACAGCAATAAGATATTTTCGTAGTGGTCGTTTCTTACCAGTAAGTACTTAATCTGCCACATACGTCAGCACCAATAAAAATTTCAATTTCAAAAATGCATCATGCATTGGCAATGCGGGCATAATTTCTTGCTCCATTAACTCTTCAAAAATATCAATAGGTAAAGTAGAAACATCATTACAATTTTTTTAATTCATAACTACAAAATTATAATAATTCTTTTTATCCAGACTACTAATGTATAATCTGTGAAGTGTATAAGGAATTAGTTCCGTAGTTGATCCACCAAATAAACCATGCTTAGCATAACGTTCACCAATCACAGGCAAATTCAAAGTACGAATATTTATGTTACTCACATATTATTTCTGAAAAGTGTCAATAATGGCTCTTACTAAAATTTTCTGACTTCCATTGTATACATTAACCAACAAAGTTTGCAGATAGACATCCTCTGTCTCATAACTAACCTGGGTTTTTGACCACATCAAAAATTTTTATCGCAGAGAAAATGTAAAATAATATTTTTAATTGTAAATAAACAATATTGAATATTTAAAACTTATTTACTCATCCCCAACATCTTTTCTCATTAAAAATTTTCGATATGGTCAAAAATGAATGTACTACGCTAGAACAATAATAATATAATATTAATTATTAGTATACGAGTGATATAATTTCATATCTGATGGTTGTATTTTGGGTTTTAGAACATACACAACTTTTTATGAAAATAACTGTTTTTCATAAAATCAATAATAACAAAGTTTTCCATATGTAACCAACTTAAACGGACACGGTGTATGTGGTATATTTTTGTGCTGCTAGGTGGGTTAATTTTTACGTTCCAGGATTGATGTCAGTTATGGACAGGTTGTAGTGTGAAAAAAAAGCAACATAGGCATAGTAATTGACCTCTAGTGTATTCACATGTTGCATTGTCAATACTCTAGTCGGAAGTAAACAAAACTTAAAATTTAGATCAGTATATAGTAAGCTCGAATGACGTTGTACTATTTTGCATCTAGAAACTTTGACAAGTTTTAAACATGTATTTTTAATCTGAAGTGCATCCCTGAATGTCTCTATAATTATACGTTTTGCACATCTCAGCAATACATCGCATTTAAATATTATGCCAACAAAGACAAAGTTAATGTTTTCAAACTATGTTATGTAAATTCATTTAAGCTCACTTTGTATACAACTGGTTGCAATTCATAAAATGTAATAAGAGTTTTTGTTACTGTTTCCGATGTCTACTTCCCTTTTTAAAAGCTCATTTATTTAAATATTTGAATTTCGATATGAGAGAGGTTGGTGCAACTAAAATTGATATCAATGGGCAAGTGAAGTAGTGAAACTTAGAAAGAAAATAGGTCCGAACTTAGTTTAAAAACTAGTTCCTAAATTGAAAACTTTCTCTGAATTACATCATTCAAGTTTGTGTAAGTGCGTTTAGTGTTCAAACTTGGCAAATTTTATGAACAACAATAGTATATAATGTCACTCAAAGTTTACTTATGACGTAAAACATCATGCCAATCTTTACGCCTAATTTTTTTTTGTATGTATTAATTATTTGACAATTAATAATACAATGAAAGTTGCCAAGTTTTTGTGTTAAATGCTGACACAGTGTTTGCCGGATGTTTATAAGGGTCTGAATTTGTCAAAATTAATTTGTGTTGTTTATCTTCGAAGTGCGTATATGTTAATAAACACTTTAGATGTGTATTCTTTTAGAATTGTTAAATGAAAAGTCCCAAAATAACGTATATATTTATAGTCTAAGTAATAAAAACACAACTACAGAAAAGTGACATGTACTTGAATACACTACAATGACATATATAAACAACATAACCATGGGTGAGCGCGATCTTAATTAACATTTTATTTTAAATCTGTGCTACCTATCGGTGCATATATAACACAGGATGTAATTAACTAAAAATGCACAAACACTTTTTTATATATTTGTATTTATATGTTCTAATCGACCGATGTTGAAAGATGTTTACTTGCTGCATAGAAATGAAATGATCTTTCCAAAATGTAACTTTTGACCCCCATTGTCATTTAAAATTTTCAAGTTGCCCCTGTTGTGGCGCCACTGGTGGAAATAGAAAAGTTGATTTATACCAAAGATGGAATTTAAAAATAAAGATTGACCTGTCCGAGGAAAATTGCATAAAAATAAGGATAAAAATTTATTGAATTTTATTTCCTACTTTACACTGACACTGTATACTAACAAGAATTTGTTTGGAATCAGTCAGGGTGTGACAAGTGACAAGTCTGTACTCTACCGGCCGGTATATTAGATTCGATAATTAAGTTGATATGTGCAGAAGTACACAAGTAGTAAAATAACTGTGTTTTGTTGTCTTTAGATTATGCTGTATTTAGACTCTGTATGATGCCCATGTTTATCATTAAATACAAAGAAGAAAACTGTTTTACATAAATGAGGTGAAGGGAGGGTATCATGAAAGTACGAACACAATTATAACGTTACGGTTGCGTATCTTTACAAACTCCTTCAATCAACGCCCCAATCTGAACCTTTTCTGAACCATCCCATATACAGATATGAAAACGCGTCTGTTTGCAGGTACAACAATCACTACGATATTTTTATGAATTAAGCTGTAAACCGACTTGAATGTCTACTTGCATAAGCATCAATGTTAGTGCATCAATTAGACACCGCCAAATAATGTGCTGCCTCTACGTGGAGAATTGTGTAACTACTTGTTTTGGGATTCGCAAAGGGAACCGATTGTAGATGGCACTGTAAATTTTAAATATGGCCGACAGAAACGGGATTATTTCCAAGTAGAAACATTATTTTACTGAGTATATACGGGTTTTAAAGATGATATTACATTTTATGATATTGTAACGTTATTACATTAAGAGGGTCAAGACCTTTAATTGAGGTGAAGCTGTATTAAATGCAGGCTCACGTTGTAATGTGTGTGTGTAAATGCGGGAGATGGAAGTGAAATCATAGGTTTATGCCAACAAACCTCAAATTTAAAGAGTTTTCCACATGCAATTAAAAATTTTCAGCTTAAGTCGTGTAAGCAAGGATAATTCCTATATAATTTCACTTCAGTTATTTGTCTTACAGCTATACCAACTGATTGGTCCTGTACATGTAGTTGCAAAGCTGGAGCAGGTGGCAAATGTAAACACATTGTTGCCTGCTTACTTTAATGTTAATAGGTAATAACACTTTTTTATATATCAAACAATTTATAATTAAAATTATAGAAATGAGCTAGAACAACTTAGTTGCACGATCTGCAACAAGCATGGGGAAAACGTAAAGTTTGTTTAAATGTGCAAGCAATTGAACCATTAAGACAATTTTGTCATTATAAAGGAAACCTTACAAAATTCAACAGGATGCATTTATAATTCAGTCAACCTTACAGGATTTAATTGATGGTAAGAAACAAAATCAATAGTAATGAGAATTTTTTTCTGATGTAGGTAGAGACATTAGATAACATTTTGCTTATTTGAAAAAGTCAAGAATTCAGTATGAAATACGTAAGTCAAATGAAAACTTACGAACTTCATAATATACTATAAGACATTTGTTATTGTATATGCGTTATTTAATCTTCCGCTAAAGATATATAGGTGCACCCACATTCTGAGGCTGCCTTACACTTTAAGCAGCGTCAAGTAACAAAGTTACCAATCTTTGAAAAATGAGAACAATTGCACAACGAAGAATAAAAGATATTTGCAGCTTACTTTTGTTAATTTTCAGTTACAAAATGGCTACTACCTCTTATACCGGAACTAAATTCCAGATACAGAAAAATATTTTATACAAAATGTCATGATAACCATCAACGATGCTTTAGATCTAGCTGTTGACACTATCCGGTCCAGTCCAAATACTCTTTGGAAATCTGCTAGGCAGATGTAGAATAACTGCTAGTCGTTGCTATGAACATACACATTGTAACAATCGGTATTGTTAAATATAATTCACGCCAATTTTGGTGATCTTTGAATCATTGATAAAATTGCGGTTTAGCGAAAAGAAATCGATTGTTGCATTAGTACATTAGTGGCATTAAATTTATCGCATGTTTAAATTTGTTGAAAGTAGTACTATAAGAGTTGGCAATTTGTTAACGCAAGTATTTCTGTTGGGAACTGCAAATTAATTATTTAATTAAAGAAGAGTTCGAACAGAGAATCTCACAATTGGAGGTAGACGTAAATATCCGGAGCTATGATTAAAAAACAAAAGTTGATTTATACTCCGATCGGGGACCTTCCATGAATGGAATCTTTGTTTGTACACATTACAGATGCGCGATCTTATAAAAAGGGTACCGGTAACGACATCTAGAATGTTGAGGTGCTAACATGTGACACGATAATTTGCAGTTTTCCATAAGAAAATTTGCGGTAGTTCTTGAGGAAAGGCGCTAAGCCTTTAGAGTGGGAAATACGGAATATATAAATGTTTTACGCGGAAAAAAAAGGAGAGGAGGAAAGTTTCTTTTTTGACGGGCGGAGTTCTCCCTTAAGTTTACGTGCGGAACTTAAGTTCCTTCGGGAATTAAAGTGTGTTATTTTCTTCTGATATTTCCTTTTCGAAAGCGGGAAAAATAGTTTTAGTTTTAATAGTTGCGCTTAACAGAAGACGCCGAAAATCTTTGAACGAGATTTGGGAATAATTAGGTTGCGTGCGGGTACAATTGTACGTATGATTTGTTGTGTTGTGACAATTTAATTTTGCAAACGCGGATAAATAATTACGGGCGGAACGTCTTTGTTTTCTTTTAACTTCTACACGGGCGCGTAGATCTCGCGTGGATTATTCAGATTGGTCTTTTATATTTTATTGTGAGGGTGACATATTAGGATTATTATTATACAATACGATAAGGTAAGAGTAATTTCTTTAATCGCGTCAAAGTCCATAAGCTACGCAATCGTAGTTTTCGGCAATTAACATTGATTTGTATGGTTGTGAGCTGATAGAGAGGAAAATCCAAAAATAAAATTAGGTTTAGTTTTCCCCTTGTTTTTTATATTTTTATCGCAAAGAACTTACACGCATCGGAGTTTCTACCCATCTTTAAGCCGTGCGAATCACGTTTTCCAAGAAAAGAGACTCCGGGGTGAAAGCCAGTTAGCCGCCGCAAGGTAGGTGGGAAAAACAGCCCTAAGGCTTGGAATGGTGGCAGCGTACAAATGAAAAAAAAATATAAAATTTTCCAAGTTCTCGGGGACAGGCAATTTTTTTTTTTATTTTAGCTTCTAATTTAAAGGATAAAATTAGAAAAAGCCGGTTTTCCATTCTACCTAATAAAAAACTCCGATTTTTTCTTTCATTTCTTTTCAACTCGCGCGCGCGGCAGTTACAACATACTGCTACAATAAGCAACCAAATTGGAATAAGAAAATTGAGCAGTTTTTGAATCCATCTTTTAAAGGCAACAAATTTACTGAGTATGGGAAGGTGCACAAAATGCAGCTAGAATGAGGTACATGAAACAATTTGGAGACATTTGTACCATCGGTTTAGTAGTAAACCCATGTATACCATGGCTCGCATGTAGTCCTGATGGTTTAAAAACGTCAATTAATCAATTTTATAGGTTGATAGAATTTAAATGTCCAGTAATTGGTTCTAAAAAGTAAAAGACATAGTTCAGGATTTACCTTACGTAAAATATGATAAGAAAAATTTATTTCCGTATTCCCTAAATACAAAACATATGTACTATGGACAAGTACAATTAAGCATGGCAATTTTAGGTATTAGTTTATGTGATTTTGTAGTCTACTCGTCAGTCGATGATGACATTTTGGTTATACAAGTAGAACGAGATGAACCTTTCATAAAATGTTTGATTACTAAATTACACTACGTTTATTTTAAGTTTTATTTAGAACAACTAGCATTGCATTCATAATTGTAATTTGTACATAATTTAATATTAATAAATATTTATAAAAACAAATCTCTTAATTGTTATATTGATACCTATGTACACTTAATCTATAAACTTATCGTTACTTAATATTGGGGACTTAAGTTTGTTAATGCAACAATAATATTCATTATATCATCTATCTATGGTAATAATCTCCACGATAACGTTCCCTTGCATACTTTGAAGATCTTCAGACGTTGAATTGCACGTTCAACATGCACCCTTGCTCGGGCTATTGATGCTGTTTCTTGGGCATCTTCTTTAGAGAATTGTTTATTCTTGCGTAGAAATGGTGGACGAATTAATTTAATGAAATGTTCAGCACACTCCTTTTCTATTAAGATCCCTTTGTCAACCATAATAGCATCACCGAAGTCTAATTTAGCGATTAAATTTTCTGCATTAAAAATAGCTTTGTCTGAAGCTCTACCATAAGCTTTACTAAGAAACGTGATTAATCCAGATGGTGCTATTCAATTAAAAATTTGACTGTGTGCCTTCCTTTGTAATGCGAGTAGCTCTTTATTCTACATGTAAGACATTTGCTCTTTCCACCGCAATTTCAGTACAATCCAAAATTATTCTTGTAGACCGATACTTTACAAAACACACAGGGATGTTGTTTAGAATTTCCTCCTTTGGAGGAAACCTAATCATAGGTTTTAAAATAATTGAGACTGTTGCACTGTCTCATAAAATGAGTTCGGACCGTCTTCGGACTTAATTTGAATAATACCGACAAACTTGCAAATGTCAAGTCCAGTTTTATTTTCATTAAAGTCAGTAAAACTTTCTGTTTAGCAGACAAAGCTGCTTTACCACTACACATTTGAGAGACTGCATTTACTAATACATTAAATATTGTTAAATTTGCAATCCCAGTAAGCACCTGACACTTATAACTAGTATCTATTAAATTGTCTATATCGTAAGACATGAACTCATTAAATGTGTCAACCTGAACAGCTTTATCTTCATAATGCTTTTTAAATATTACAGGATTTTGATTAAAATATATGAGGTTGTTTACAGCATCCTTGCTTTCCGTGGTAATCTTATTAGTGGAACTATCTTTTATGTAAATCGGTTCATCAGTTTCTACAATTGACAAATGTAAGCGGCGTTGAGTCCGTTTTCAGCTCTATCTTTACGTTGCTGTGCTACAGCCAATTAAGCTGACAGTCATGTGATCCAATGGGTATTTTCTGCGAAGGAATAGCTGTTTTTCTTAATCTGGCCCTTTGATTAATATGATCTATAACAGAAACAAATTAGTTTTTCACAAAGTAGTCCTACCCTCAATTCATGTTTAAAAAGTCATGCGAAACTATAATTATTAAAAGACTAATTACCTTTTAGATAAAAATCGCTGTCTTTAAAATGAAGGCTACACACCTTCATGTGTTTGATACTTTCTTTCCCATTTTAGAATTATGAACCACTTATCAAACAATAACTTGTTGAATGTAGAAATTTATGGAAAGATACTTTGCTTTTGTATGTAGATGTACATCGAGGCACGCAACAGTTGTTATTACTTTTAGAAACTGTTTTTTAATTATATTTGCCATTTTAACTAAACAAACAAACAAGTCTATCCCGACAAATTTAGTTACAACTTTTGTCACTGAGACGTCGTGCTAATCGTTGCCTCTCGCGAATAGGTAATTAAGATTAAAATCGCAGCGCTATTGCGGACGATTTCTAAAGCCTTCTAAGATAGTAACCTCCATTCTTTCCATTAGTCTATTAGCCGGTCATTATTGTTTGTTATAAAATCAGTGATTGCGTAAGTCGAGTGTGTATAGTTTGTTGGAGAATTTTAATTTTTAATAGATAAGTTCGTAAATTTTAGGCATTTTATAAAGTAGTTCTGTATATATAGTATTAGTGAAGTAGTTCTGTAAATATAAACAAACAATTTTAAAGTTAAATATGGAGTATAGATTTTCAATTTGCGATTATTTCGCGTACATTAAGGGAACTGAAAATTCAAGAGTAGTGTATGAAGGTGAACAAGTGTTACATGCAGGACATGTTATACTTTGTGGAACTACAAACAGAGCTGAAGACATTATCAATGTGTATGCCTTGTGTTTGCAAACTAGTGCTCTACAATCTCCACCCCATAAAATAGACGGCATTTTCTTTTCCACAACGAAAAATGGAATATAAATAAATTCTTGTGTTCCTGTAAAGCAGGTAACAGCGGGAGATGTAAACACATTTCGGCTGTGTTGTTATTATGCACCAGGTAAAAATAGTTATTAAAGTATATTTATTTTACTAATTGATGTTTTGTTCATAAACTACCCTTGACAAATTAGAGGCCCTTTCGAAAACTGACATCTCTTGTGCCTGGTCAACTCAGAAGAGCACGACACAAGAAGTATCGTCAATTCAATATCAAAAATGGAATGCATTAAAAATTGTACCTTATGCATGTATAAGTGATGATATTTCTACAAAAATACGTGACAATCTTATTGCAGCATTGCCTAATTCAGCATTAGCGCTTCACAAGTAAGTATAAAAATATCTACATAACAACGTGTTTCTAAGTATTTATTTTTGAAGAACTGGAAGAAATAATGTGGAGGAAAAAAAAGTAGACCAAGAAGCAGGCGTAGGTGAAAGAAATAAAATAACAGAAATGATATTTTTAAATCATGCAACACAATCAACCATTATGATGGAATTGGCACACATCATCCAAACAGAATTTGTTCATTCATGTTGCCAAGAGAGATATGAAAAAATGTTCAAAAAAATGTATGTACAAATTTTACATGAAACCAAAAACTCAAAAGCAGAATGAAATTTTCGGAAAGAAAATTTCGAATTACAGGCTCCAGAATATACAGAGATATATACATATAAAGGGCACGATTGGTTGAGTAAATCAAATAGGTATTTTTTACCCCAAAGGATTTTCTAATAAATTTACTAAACACGGTATAAAATATGAAGAAATTGCAAGGAGAGTTTTTATAAATACAACCGGGTTATCAGTAGTTAATAGTGGTTTAGTTGTGTCCGAATTCAATCCCGTGGTTGGGCTACTCACCTGACGGCATAATTACTAATTGTGACCAGATTCCTGAACAATTATTGGAAATTAAATGTCCATTTGCAGGTAAATTCATAGTACTTTGCAAATATTTTTAGTAATTACGTTATATTTTAGGTGCTACCAATACATTAGGTGATGTACTAAACAAACTCGATTACATCAAATTTGAAGAAAACACATATTGTTTAAAAGAAAAGCATAAGTACTATGCTCAAGTACAACTAGGAATGGCAATGCTAAATGTGACACATTGTAAATTTGTAGTATTTTGTTCATTTGATGAAAGCATGGCAATTATAGATGTACCCTTCAATTATGAATTCACAAAATTATTAACATTTATTGTAAAAAGAAAAATATTATAAACATATGATACATAATGTTTGTGAAAATCAATACATTGATACATGACATCTTAGTATTTTATTTAATAAATTTGTCGTTCGCCAAAATAGGTGCTGACAAATTGGTGATGCCACAAATAACTGTCATAATATCGTCGACATAAGGTACCAAGTTCCACTGCAGTTTTCCTCAAATATTTTGAAAATCTTAAGTCTTTGGTTAGTGCGCTCAATGTGAACCCGTGCAGCTGCAATTTCTTTATTAAAATTTGCTTCATCTGCATCAAGTTGGTTCTTCTTGTGGAGAAACGGCGGTCGATAAAGCTTAATGTTGTGTAATGTACACAAATGTTCAATTAAAAATCCTTTGTCGACCATAATTGCAGAATTTTGTTGTAATTTGGTTTGATTAACCCACTTTCTTCCAAAAATCACTTTATCAGATGCCCTCCGCCGTATGCTTTACTGATAAATGTTATTAACCTGCTGGAGAAACACCAGTCATAAATTTATTGTTTGAGCACCCTTGTAATGAGAATAAAATCTCACTCTACAGCACAAGCATTTAGGAGTTTGCACAAATATTTCCAGTACAATCTAGTACAATTTCAGTATCTAAAAAATTCTGAAAACATAAAGGCCATGTTTCGTGATATTTCAGCTTTATATGGGCACAATTAAGCCTTTCAATCAGCTGAATAGTAACCCCAGCATTTCAACAAAATTGTTTTACATAATACAACATTAACCCCAAATAATACACCTAAAATTGCATAACTTATCGCACTTTAGTTTCACAAAAGTTAACACAACTCTCTCTTCAATTGTTAGTTTATGAAGTCTTACATCTTTATGTATCAGTTTAACAGAAGCACAATTTCGTTTAACATGGTAAAGCTGTTTAATCCTGTTAAACTGGTTACAGATTTAATCCCAGTTATAAATGAAATAACGTAAGTTTAGCAGGTGTGTTCACTCGTACTTCAAATCGGTATTTTTAATAGTTTCTTTGATGGATCCTCGCTTTGCACCCTAACTTAATAAACCATGTGAGATTGGAAAACTGCTTCGCTTGGTTTTCTTAGCTGCAATCTTTCTTCCCGTTTGGTTGAAGTTGATTCAATTTTTTTCTTTGATGGACTATAAAATATAAGTATAAATAAGTATGTATATTATAAGCATTATCAATTGAGTTTTACCTTGAAAGAAATCAGTTTTGTTAAAATGTAAAGAACAAACTTTCATATACTCGCTAATTTTTCTTTCCAATTCGGAACTTATTTTTCCAAGTTTCTCTCCTATTTACAGTTTCCCAAATTCCCAATTTTGTTTGTAATTTCACTGTTTTCATTTGAATTGGGAAACTTATGAAAACTTAGTTCAGGATTTCTCCATTTTAGGGAATTGCATCCTGGTACACAACAGAATGTAGTTGGTCGTTTATTTGCCATGATAATAAAATTTATATTTAAATGTTGTTACAATATAACACACTCTTTAACCTAACCTATTAAACTGCCTATGGTAATTATTATAAATGAAGTCGATATTATTCCAACACTAACTAACTACAAAATATACTACAAACTTAATACCCAACAACAACAAAAATAACCAACGCAATTGATAAATAAAGCAGCAAAACAAAACAGTAGAACAACAAATTTACATCTAAACGTGTAATTAACAATTCTGTATGTATCTTACAAACATTGATCAAAAATTTCACCAGGTGGCGCTTTCCTTAGCATAATTTCCCTATAGAATGGCTAGCGGTAGTACGTTACTTTTAGAAAACTTAAAGAAAAATAAGAGCCATCAATATTGTTGTGTTCCACAGTGTAATAATTATTACACAGGAAATATATCAATGCATGGGTTTCCGTTAAAGAACAAATTATTGTGCAAAAAGTGGCAAATTAATTTAAAAATTGGAAAGTCAGTTACTGCACATATGAAAGTATGTAGTAATCATTTCAATAAAGAAGATTTTATTTTATTTGGTAAGTAAACAGATTACTTTATTAATATTCTGGAAGTATTTTTGTTTTATTTGTAGATAGTGTTAACAAACGTAGATGCTTAAAAAATGCTTTCCCATCACAAAATTACCATCATTTAAAACGATCCAAGCAAAGCAGAACAGAATTACAAGATTGAAACGAAGGAATGAAAGAACTGTCGATAACCAAAATTTACATCTTTAAATGAAGAAATGTTCACACCACAAAGAAGTGACAAATGTGATATGGAAGCTGCTACTGCGTTGTTACAATTGTATAATGTTCACAAAAAATGTTCCAAATTCCGAGCAAGAATGTTGAAGAAAAAAGCTGTACAAGTAAATACATTTGTGGATATTTCCTTAAAATTTTGCTGATGTAATCAATACAGAGTATCGCCTGAAATTTTGTACAGGAGTGAACAACTTGAAACTATTTGAAGTGATTGTGAATACAGTTTCTAAAATATGCCCACCATTTGGAAAGTTTTGTATAAGGAAGCAAATACTATTAACTTTAATGAAAATTAAATTAGGCCTTACATTTAGTTTTTTAGCATTGTTATTTAACATTTCACAATCTAGAACAAGAAGATTTTTGGATACATGTGTAGAGTTCTTGGACAATTATTTAAATCACTGATAAGATTCCCATCTAAAGATGAAATTATGTACAATCTTCCAAAATGCTTTTCTAATTTTCCACGTTGTAGAATTGTATTAGATTGCACCGAAATTTTAATTGAAAAAAGTTCCTGTGTAAAATGTCGTCTGCGGAGCTATTCCTTTTACAAAAAAATCATACATGTAAATTTTAATAGGTGTTGCTCCATCTGGCTTAATTACTTTTGTTAGTAAAGCATATGGAGGACGCGCATCAGATAAGGCCATTTTCAATAAAGAAAACCTAATAGAACGTTTTTACCAGGGCAGGACGCTATAATGGTCGACAAAGGTTTTGCCATTACAACAGAATGTGCAGAAAATTTTGTTGAACTAATTAGACCTCCTTTTTAAGAAAAGGTGCAAACCAGTTTAGTAAAGAAGAAACGATAAGAACAGCAGAAATTGCTCGAGCTCGTGTTCATGTGGAACGCAGCATTCAGAGAATAAAAACTTTTGCAATCTTAAAATATCGGTTGCCTTTTCTATATTACCATTTATCGATGACATAATGATAATTGTGGCCGGTTTAGTAAATTTGTCAGAGCCCATACTGGCATCAATAAATTCTAGAAACTCTTTTGAATTATGAATATGTACATATATAAATTTAAAAATCTGTATTATAGTTAATAGTATAATATACTAGATTAATTTATACGCATTATAATTTAATTTAGGTTCTGTTCATAATTTTGTTTTATTTGTAGGGCAGTAATTGATAAAAACCATTTAAAAATGTAATAAGATTGTATTTAACAATTTACACATTATTACATAAGCAACAAATTAAATTGATTCTGTTTTGAAATTGTTTGTAATGCACGTTATATAAAACCTAAAATATACATAATGTAATGTTATCAACAGCTCATTGATATACTGTTTATCTAGCTCTACACTAATTTTACTAAATTCTTTATCAAATGAACTGTATACAATAAGATCACAAATCTGAACGTTTAATACTGCCATACCTATCTGGATTTGGCTGTAATATTTATGTTTTTTTTTAAACATATGGCACCATCGGATACATACAAATAATCAATTTCACCGTTCATAATTAAATCATATATGCCCTTCGTAGCACCTTTAATGGGACATTTAACTTCTATGATGGAGTTTACTTTTTTCTATTATGATGAGCCGTCTGGACTAAACCCAAGCCATGGCATAATTGGATTTACAATAAAACCGCACCTGTGAACAGTCACATTAAATTTTTGTTGATATGCCCTAATTGCATGATCTTCATGGTCGCTACCATACTTCGTATTTGCATTCCCAAAAAAAAAACTATCAATAATGCCACTAATCTTCTTTATCCAATTCGGTGAAACGTTTTTCATATAAGTAAACAATTCATAACTTTTGCTAGCTGTTATTCTTAGCTTTCTGGCAGAATGCCACAAGCTATTGTTGCTTTGGTCTGTTGTATCTTTGCGCTAAATTAACTGCATCTTCCATGCTTAAACATACATTTTTAAATAAAATTCACTTTCTGGTTCAGAAAGTGAAATTGCTGAAATTGCTCTTAAAACTAAGTGACAGTTGATATTCTAATGCTGCCTTTACTTCATCATTTGTAATTCTTCTCTTTATATCAAATTCATTACGATTCTTTGATATATGCCGAGCAGCCTCAGAAGTGGATGCAGCTAGAACCTTTGAAAGGCATTAAAATCACAATTTCCTTGTTACTGTTAATGCTACATTATCAAAGTAATGGAGATGTACGTTATGTGCAACAATTAAAAGACAGTTTAAATGACACTGATGTTTAACTGTGAGCACATCTCCAAAACTTTCATAAATTTTACTGAAAGCCTAAATTTCTAGCTACATCTCAATTAACCAACAATAAACTAAAAAAAAAATTTTTTTTATCCAATAGTAATTGCGGGGCTTAAGACCTATTTCACCAATGTTGGCTAATTTAAATAAGTTGAAATAGTTATTGCTAAAAAATTAATGACACTGATCATAAGGGTTAAAAGTTTCAAAACTATAAAAAAACTGTCATCTTAATAATAATAATAATAATGTCGGCACTCCATTTCAAAGAAATATCGCCGCGTCTCTGGACGCTTTCAAATCCATTTTTCCAGGGTGGATTAGTCCCTATTTTCCATTTTTGAGTTCAATCATCTTCCTTTTCTTCCCTCTTTCTATAGTTCCTTGTGTGTCTTCGCCCTTCCACGATTCCTCCAACAATTTCTATCTAGAGTTTTCGCTTTCCAATCTGTTATCTTCAAAGTTCTTAGGTCATTTTCTACTTCGTCTAACCATCTTAACCTTGGTCTTCCCCTCGGTCTCCCAACATCCGGTCTCCATCTCATCACACAACCGATTGATCTATTCTCTTGTGCTCATCACGTGGCCGAACCAGCCCAATCTCAATGCTTTAATGTGTCGCACAATGTTTCCGTTTTCCAGTTCATGTTCTATTTCATTGTTTGTTCTTACTCTATGTTGCTCGTCATTTACTTTCTTCATTCCCAGAATCTTCCTCATTATTTTCCTCTCGAATATCCTCAGTTTATCTTCCTCTCTTTTTGTCAAGCACAATATCTCCGTCCCGTATGTAACTACGGGTCTTATCAGGGTCTTATACATCTTGATCTTTGTCTCTTTCCGTATGTGTTTGCTCATTAATAGCTTTTTGTTTCCATAGTAAGCCCTGTTTCCCGCCATTATTCGATCTTTAACCACCTCTTCTCTTTCACCATTGTCCTTTATTTGTATGCCCAAGTATTTAAAAGTTCTCACTTCTTCAAAGTTGTATTCTTGAATTGTTACTGCCTCTCTTGGTTCTATTCTTCCTCTGTGGCACCTCATGAGTTTCGTCTTCGACTCGTTCACTTCAAGTCCTGCTCTTTTTGCTTCTTTTGCCAATTTCACAAACACCTCCACCAAAGCTCTATGCGTTCTTGCTATTATTACGATGTCATCAGCAAAAGCAACTATCTGTACATTTCTATTCATTATTGTCCCAGTGCACTTGGTTTTCTTACAATGCCCTCCAACACAATGTTAAACAGATCGGCAGACAGTGCATCACCTTGTCTCACTCCCGCTTTCGTCGTGAATTCTTTGGTCAGACCTTTCATAGTTTTGACTACCGCTGTTGTGTTTCTGATTGTCATCTGAATCAAACGTATTATTTTTGCAGGTACTTTCATTTCCTCCATTTCTCTTATTAAATGGCCTCTCTTAACTCGATCAAATGCCTGTCTGAAGTCAACGAACAACATCTCCAATCCTATGTCGTGTTCATAGCATTTTTCCATTATTTGGGTCACCACAAACATTGCATCTATCGTAGATCTACCAGGCCGGAATCCTTGTTGATAGTCACCTATTTCGCTATTTATATGATCTTGTAGTCTTTTGTGTATCATTTTGGTTAGCGCCTTATAGCTGTTGTTAAGCAGGGATATACCTCTATAATTATTACATTCCTTTATGTCTCCCTTCTTGTAAATTGGAATGATCTCTGCCATACTCCACTCTGCCGGCATCTTCTCCTCTCTCCATATTGCAATCATCAGTTGGTACATTCTTTCTAACATTGTCTCTTCTCCCATTTTCATCAACTCCGTATTTATATTGTCTACGCCGGGTGACTTCCCGTTTTTCATTGATGCCAAGGTCTTGCTAAATTCGTCGTATGTTGGCTCCTCTATTCTTACTTCTTCTTCTTCTAGTAATGGTATTCTATTGACTCTATTTCTCTCATCCATCTCTTTACCAAGCAATTTCTCGAAATATTCCTTCCATATACCTTTAATTTCTTCCTCCTCGTATTTCATTTCTCCGGTCTTGTCTTTCATTCCTCTAGTAACAATTCTTCTAGTATACTTCTGCTCTTTTATTTTTTTGTAAAGGTCTCTTGAGTTTTTATGTGCTTTTCTATGTCTGTCATCATCTCCTCCATCCACTGTTGCTTTTTATTTTTGCAAAGATTTACAACTTGTCTTCTTATTTCTTTGTATTTCTCATTGTCCATTGAGGTTTGGGAAATCATCCATCGCAGCCTGGCTTCTCTCTTCCTTTGTATTATTGTTCTGCATTCCTCGTCGAACCACTCCTTTCTACTTTTAGCCTTTCTATAGCCAATTGTTTTCTCCGATGCTTTCAATATACTATTTTTATACTAGTCCATTCTTCTTCTATATTCTGGCATTGTTGTTTTTTCCATCTCATCTTGTAGTGCTTGCATGTATTTTTGGTTCTTCTCATTTTTAATTTTTCTATTGCCCATCTGTTGTTTTTTGTTTTTGGTTCTTCGCAGCCATATTCATCTTATCCATTTCCACCTTCATTATTACCATATTATGATCGGTGTCCACGCTGTATCCTCTATATGATCTTGCATCTTTCACTTTAAATGTTCTTCTCTTGTCTACTAATATGTGGTCTATTTGATTTCCTTTGCCACTTCCAGGTATTATCCAGGTCTCCTTATGTATTTTCTTGTGAATGAAATCTGTGGTTATAATTCTCAAATTGCACAGCATTGCAAGGTTGCATAGCTTCTCTCCATTTTCATTGGTTTTTCATGTATCGTATTTATCCCAGCCACATCTCCAACATAACCCTCCTTACCAATCTGGGCATTAAAATCTCCCAGCATTATCAGATCATCTCTTTTGGTATTTTTTCATATAGTCTTTCTAACTCCTCATACAATTCTGTCTTATCTTCCTCGTTTGCATCTTCTGTTGGAGCGTATGCGTTTATTAATGACAAGTTCGCGTATTTGCCCTTCATTCTAATGTATGCTAATCTTCCGTTTATTGGTTCAAACTCCAATATGTTCTTTGCACATCCTCCAGCTATTATAAAAGCCACTCCATTTCTGCCCTGTCTATTTTCACCTGAGAACAGTATTGTATAGCCATTCTTTTTATTTCACCACTTTCCTTCCATCTCACCTCCTGTATCGCTGCTATGTCTACTCTGTATCTCTTAATATCATTTATTACTTCATCTATTCTTCCAGGCATCAGCATCGTTCTGACATTCCAGGATGCTATTCTTTGTTCTAATTTCTTTGTCCTTCTCTGTCTCAATTCATGTTTCATTTGTTTGCAATTCTCATTACGATTTTCATGTTCCATGTTCGTTGCGGGGTCGGCATATTTTGACAGTTCCGGTGTAGGTTTTCTAGTTTTTAAATCTAAGGTCTCCTGTAAGTTTCTCCACTCGTACACCTTGTTGTTAATGGTCAACTTTTGATAGCCAATTCGTATAGTATTCCCCTTTTCGACCTCTTTTCTCGCCATTTCTCTTATTTTACTTTGTATTCCCATCTCATTCATCGTCATGTCATTGTCAATGTATATTTTTCCTCCTCTCAATTTACTCTTGTTTTTCATTATCTGTTGTTTTTCTTCCCAAGTCCTCAATTTGACCACTACCGCCTTCTTTTCCTTCATTTTGCCAATCTGGTAAGTTTCCTGTATTTCTATGTCCACGTCCAACTCCTTCTTTATGAAGCTTTGTACCTTCTCCTTCAATTGTGTTACGTTTTCCATTTCTAGACCCTTAATTATTATATTGTTCCTTCTCTTTGCCTTTTCCTGCTTCTCAAGAGCACTTTCCAGTTCTTCTACTCTATTGGCAAGCATCTGTCTTTCGTTACTCCAAATCTCTTCTCTTCTTTTATTTTCCTCCTTAATATTATTCAATTCATTTTTCAGTTGTCTGATCTCATCCTTGTTCTCTTTAAACCCCTCACGCATCTCTCCTCTCATCGCCTCTATAGCCTTTAGTACCGCTTCCATTTGGGGATATTGATCTGCCTCTTTATCTTTTCTTCGCTCCGCTCTATTTTGGATGGTGATCTCACGGTCTTTCTACTTCTTTGAAATAGCTTATGGCTATCCTCAATGGATTCTTCGCTGTTTGGGTCTCTCTTTCGCTTTATGTAATCTGATAATTTACTTTCACTGTTTGCCCGCGGTCTAGTATCAGCTTTAAGGTTCTCAGTATATATCTCGGTTAGTTTCCTTTGCATTTGTACCTTCTTCTATCCTCTCGTTAAATGGTTTTTCACTTTTGATTTTGGGAAGATTGAGATTCAGTAACGTTACACTTGTGCTTTTAAGGTTGCCTAACAAGTTTGCAATTTTTCTATTTTAATGTCTCTTCACCTATATGATGCGTTTGATGTGTTGCCTATTCTATTTTGCTCAAATTTTATTTCTCGCGCTAGAACTAACGTTCGATTCAACACCTCGGAAACGTTCGCTCTATTTTTACTTTTAACCACACTTTTATTCGATAAATATAATTTACCTTCTAGTGTTTCTATTTTAATCCTTTCCCATCAACTTTTTCCTCGTGCCTCCTACTGCTATCTTTATTATCACTATCACGTGTCGTTCACTTTCCTTTCACTTCTCTATCTCACTCCTTTTGCCTCTGAAATCGGGAGTCGCAAAACTACTATCTTTCAACTACGATCGCAATCTATATCGACCATTTTATTTACACTACTTTAATGCGCACTATTTAGTTTAAATTTAACTTAACTTGAATTAATTATTTAATGTCTTTAGGAATTTGTGTGCTAATTATAATTTATTTATTCCTTGCTTGTTTATTTATTTATTTATAGGCTGCGAAAAGAGCATACCCGCCTCATCAGTTCGGAATCAATCACTCTTATCCATAAAGTAGCTATACCTTTTTTATTTCTTTCGCTTTGTATTCGATTTTAAATTCCCTCAGGCTTTAATCGCGCTACTGTTAGTGCCCTGCCCCCAAAATGTCAGTTTTCAGTAGCTTATTTACAATAACCTTTGTAAATTTTCATTATAAATATAAAATAATGCCTCGGTTATCACATGTAACGTTTATGTACCGCTTATCATCTGCTGCACGCGCTCGATAACACTGCCGATTACAATAGAAAAATCACTTAATTATTTAGATCTTACTCGTCTTTTTTCACTCACTCTTTGCTTTTATTAATTATAACTACACTTTACAAATTAAATGTCACTTTCCACTTTAAATAAACACGTAGTATCTAAATAATGCAATAATTTTATGCTTTTTAATTAACCGACTTTGTGCTCGTAATCCCATCAGGTGCAAGAGTAAAGTACTCCTTTTAATTTAAATAAGTTGAAATAGTTATTGCTAAAAAAAAATTAATGACACTGATCATAAGGGTTAAAAGTTTCAAACTATAAAAAAAACTGTCATCTTAATAGCCATCGTAATAAATAATACGTTCAAATTAAACAGATATTGCAATACACCTAATATAGTTACCGTTAATACAAGCATTAAAAAAAGCCCTCGGCCAACTCAGTTGATACATCACACTGAAATGCATTTAGTTGTTTAACATGACAAAAACTTCTGATATATACAACTTCTGTTACTTCTGGGTTATTATTTCTTCCCCAAGTTTGCTCTAAATCTGTACATGTTAGCTCTGGTAAATTAGCAGTTCTACAGTAACTTCTTTTAATATACATGTATTGTTTTATGTGACTATACATACCTATTTACCAACAACAACACAGCAAAAATGTGTTTACACTTTCCACCATTCCCTGCTTTACAGGAACAGTGACATTTCCATAATCTATAATCTAAAAAGGAAATTAAGCAGTATCTGCATTTTTCATATATCAAATAAAGATTTACCTTCATTAAGAATTAATTTTTACTTTGTGTGGAAAATCTTTTATTTGTGATGTCTGCAAACACAAACCGACAACATTATCCTCAATTTTACCACATTTAGTAATCATGCCAGCTCACCAAGGTATTTAATAATATTTACTATTGTGACGATACTGTCCATACTTGCATAATCATATAACACTCTCTATACTTCTCATAAGATTGATCCCAAAACAAGAGGCCATATTTAAAATACCTAGCGCCATCTATACGCGGCGAATTTCCTCAATATACAAATCTCGTAGTGATTGTTCTACCTGCAAATACACCCACTTGCTTCTATGTATATAGGGTGGCTCACAAAATTTTACATTGGGTCAAGTATTGAAGGAGTTTGTGAAGATGCACAACCGTACTTAAAAAAATCTACAGCCGTATGTCCCATGCTAAATATTTATGCTACCGACAATATTATAAAGGGTCTTTTTGTAGCGATCGAAATAGCATTAAATGAATATTTTTGTGGTATTCTCTTATAGTTCCAAAAGGGAAAAAAGCCTCCCGTAAAAATAGTATTTCTCTAAACTTTTTTCTGTTTTATATTTCATTATTTAGAAATTCATTTCAGATAGCTTGATTATTTCTAAACAAATAAGATCTCTTGTATTTTTTTTGTAGAAACAACGATTTTTGAGAAAAAAGATTGTGTTATCAAGTACATCGTATGATTCGGGAAGGCTGGATTTAATCTAACTTAAATTTATCTAGTAGGCAGTTATTATGTTGATTTTGGCTTTGTTTACACCGTATATTTATTAGTTTGAGTACCGAACTAAAGAAGTGGGGTTAGTTCTCTTATTAGTTCGATCCTGTTTACACTATCTCAACTTGATCCTGTTTGTATTTAACGTCACTCTTAATTTTTTTTTATAAATTATTTATATTACCTTTCTACATTAAATAACTTTAATCTCGGATTTTCACGACGCCACATATACGATAAACAAGAGAAATTTAACTTTACTTTTCTTTCTTGCTAACATTTAAATTTGATCCTACGTGATTACGTCGTATACTTTGATTCGAAGGTACGAACCAAATTGGTTCGGTACTATGGATCAAAACGTAGGTACCGAACTAATTTAGTCCTTGTATATTTACACAAAAATACAAAACAATTAGTTTAAATAAAGTCCGCGTATAATCCTTAGTTTAAGTACTAAACGTTCGGTGTAAACATAGCCGTTGTTTTTGGCAATTGATTTGTTTTTCACTAATGTTGCTCATGTTACAGTCAGTTTAAAGTTTTTGCGCAAAATTTTGAAGATGGTGTATACAACTGCAGAAATGGCCGACATGCATTTCGTTTATGGTCTTTGTAATGGTAACTCTTTAGAAGCATCTAGAAGATATACCGAAATGTATTCTCTACGTGTGACTTCTCATCATACGGACGGATTCATCAACGGTTGCGAGAACTGGTACGTTTAAAATTCCCAAGTAAAAATGATTGTGGTCGCCAACTCGAAGTTAGAACACCACAATTAGAGGAAGCAATACTTAATATAGTCTACGAGCAACCTGGGATTATGAATATGAATTCTCTATTTGGATGTTGGAAACGGCTCCCAAAATCGTGAATTCCTGGAACAAGTCCTATTCACAGACAAAGCTAGTTTTTCTAGAGATACTATAAAAAATTATCAAAACAACCACATGGGTTGAAGAAAACCCTCGTGCTATAGTTGAAGCTCACAACCAACAATAATTCTTTTTAATTGTGTGGATTTGGTTGTATTGGAAATCAATTGATTGGTCCATATTTTTGTCACCTAGGTTAAATCAAAGAGTATATAATTAGGGAAGAAGAAGCAATGTCCGCTTTAAAAATCCTATACCTCAAAGTTAGTCGGCCGCTTTGGGGCGCTAGTATCGGCCCCTAGTATCCGACTAACCAAACTAATTCATTCTAGAATTGAACCGTTTTCAACAGATTTCTTTGTTGTAGTAGACACAGAGTTGCCACATAATCACTACCTGTTCGAAGGGAGACCGTTTTTGTTTGATATCGTTTGTTTATTTAGCAATGTATTATATTGCAATTTTACAAAACAATATTGTTGCTTTTGTTTGCTGTCGAATTTGGTTGTTTCATTCACAACATGACCGCGCTTTAAATAACTTAGGTAAAATTCATAAAATTGTTTCTATTATAAAAAGCCGTTTACTATTTTCTAATTACTAAAAGTTGAGGGGTTGATTTTTACGTAATTTTGCCTTAGCCATTCTTCGTAATTCGAAAAATTCAACAGATTCGTATTTTCGATCCCAAACAGAACCCGAAAGAATTTTAGAAAATTCTTACCCGTTTCGAGAATTATGCTATTCATATTTTGTACACATTTATACCTACTTCTTATATAGTTCTAATAATTTGACCGGTAGGCGGTTCACTATTTTTATTTCTTGTTACATAAATAGCTATTTGTTGTTTTTTCTGTTTCAAAAATGGTTAAAATGCACGTCATGTACAAAAAAAAAATTGACGGTAACAGTGTTTGCTAGGGTTGTTCTACCTCCGTATCTGGATTTCTCAATGGTGTAATAACATGAGTGGAATTTCGTTAACCTGAATCTGCTACCAAACGGCTATTACCAAATTCATTCGTATGTTCTAACCGATATCAAATTGCAGAATTATCATAAATAATGTGATCATGTGCGAAACTTGGCCACCTAGTACAACGCCTAAGATTTTTAAATTTGTGTCAGAAATTAATCTTGCACCTGCAATAAAAAATTTAATTCAATTATAATATCGTTCTTAGCAAATCAAATAAGCGACAGAAAGTGTTTTGATTTGTGGTTATTGAAACTCCCTTTTCTGTATACTTTAAAAGTAAAATAAAAATAAAATATACCGGGTGTCCCAAACTGATTTGATCACCATATAACGTGATAACGAATAAATCTATTTGAATAAGCAAAAACTATCTGTTATAGCTGCCGATGTACGTTAATATTGGCTGTTAATATCCCCTACTTTAACTACACTTAAAAGACAACCCCTTTCTTAAAATTTTAAATAGCACCCTTATTTTTTTTATACATTTTGATCCATGTTATGTCTACGACTATGAAAATTTGTACTAAATCAAAATCGGTCACTAATTAGTGAGTGTTATTTAAAATTTTAAAGGAGGGCGTTATCTCTTTATGGGTAGTTAAAGTAGGGGTAATATTAACGCCAATATTAACGTATACATTGGCAGCTATAAAGGATAGTTTTGTTTTTTTCAAATATATTTATTCGTTATCATGTTTTAGAGTAGTCAAATCAGTTTGGGACACCCGGTATAGACGTAATGTAACAAGTACACAAACAATTACTTGGAGACTGACACTTTGTGTGTACAATCCCTATAGCACCAATGATTCTTAGAAGCCTTGATTGATGATAAAATTTGTTCTTATTTAAAGAATTTCTTCTTCGGTGGTTTGTGGAAGCTGATGGTAGTAATAAACTGTGGTAATAATAAAAGAACAGTTTTATTATTTAGTAAACAACGTACATCTTGCGAACATTCCGCTGCGTAATAATTCTGGTAACTTTATTCTCTATATATGTCACGTGTGTATTACCAACCTACTAACTAGTGTTTGTTACAGAGGGTGTCACAAATAAAATTTTGATTGATACAATTTTACCCCGCTCAAGCAAAATATTTATTATAATACCTTAACTTAGTATGAAATTTCTTATCTTTTTAAACTGAACCCTTTTTAAAGGTTTAGTGAGAATATCTGCAATTTGCTCACCAGTCGGAACATATTTTAGTTCTATAATGCCTTCCTAATTTTTCTTTTGTGAAATGATACTTAATGTCCATGTGTTTAATTCTTTTAACTGTTCATGGGAACTGCATGAACGAATTGCAGACTGATTGTCTTCATAAACAATAACTGTCAATTCTTTAACTAAGCTTATTTCTAACAACAAATTTCGTAGCCAACAGGCTTCACTAATACAAGAACTTAATGCTATAATTTCTGCCTCTGTAGTTGAGATGGCGACAGTACTCTGTTTCTTTGAGTTCCATGACACAATATTTCCAAATACATTAAGACAAAAACCACTTGTTGACTTCCTATCGGTAGTGTCGCCCCCCCAATCAGCGTCAGCAAAACCTGATAAAATATTTTTATCGTTTCTACAAAAAACTAGCTTAAGTTCAAGAGAACCTTTGATGTACCTTAACACCCGTTTTAATGATACTAGTAAATTTTCACTAGCACAATTTTGATATCTAGACAATAAGCTTATACTTGAACATAGATCGGGCCTAGTTCCTAACATAGCATACATTATACTGCCAATGATTTGCCTACACTTCTTTTCGATATCAAAACTTTCTGATTTATCCATCTTTAAACTATCATAACCGAAATTACAATCCATTGGCGTACTCTACAGGTCTACAATCTAGCATACCAAATCTGTCAAGAATATTTTCTAGATATTGTTTTGACTTAACTCAATCATACCAGCTTGCATATCTTGCTCTACCGATATACCTAGAAAATAACTTAACAGACCTAAATCTTTCATCTTAAAAGACATATTTAACTTAAATTTTAAACAGTTAATTTCTTTGGCACAAGACCCAGAAATTAAAATATCATCAACAAAGATTAATACGTATGTAGTTGCATCTTTTGTTATCTTTACATACAAACAGTTGTCACATTTATTTTTATAAAACCCTTCATTTAACATAAAGTTATCAAATTTTGTATACCAATAGAGCGGCGCTTTTTTAAACCGTAAATGGCTTTATTTAGTTTACAAACTTTACCATTTACGTCACAACCCTTTGGTAAATACATATATAAGTTTTCTTTTAGTTCTCCATGCAAAAAGCATTGCAAACATCCATTTGATAAACTGTCCACCCCCTCTGGACACACACAGCCAAAATCGCCCTAACAGTAGTTAATCTGACTACAGGACTATACACATCTTCCATAACATTTTGCTTAAACCCCTTGCTACTAACCTACATTTAAACTTATATATCCTTCCCTCTTTATCCTTCTTGATTTTAAAAACCCACTTGCTATCTATTAGTTCACATTTTTCAGGTTTCTCAACAAGTTGCCAGGTGTCATTTTCAACTAAGGCCTTCATTTCTTCATTTATTGCATCTTTCCATCTGCTTGCATATTTACTATTTATTGCTTCATCGTATGTTGCAGGTTCATCAGTGTCCAAACTAAAATAACTTAAGTCATAATCATGGATTAGATTCTGAGGCACCTTTAAGACATTTTGGGGGCGCAGTCTTCGATCTCTCTCCTCCACTAGTGTTCGTTCAGGTATTAAATCTACGTTTACATCTACATGTGGCTCTCGAATTGTTTCAATATCCTCTTGTATATCTAAGGGTTCTTCAATTTGCTCATCATCCTGTAATTTTACTTCGTCCTTTCCTTCCACATTTTCATCTAGATTCAGAGAAACCAGTTTTTCTTCTACTAACTTCTCCGTTTCTTCAAACGTTATCTCTCTTTCAATTGCTACTGTGTTTGTATCCTTATAATACACCCTGTACCCTTTAACATTATCTGAGTATCCGACAAAAATTCCTGGTTTACTCTTCATGTCTAGTTTTTGCCTTCTTTCTTTGGAACGTAAGCCCACACTTTCCTGCCAAAAATACCCTTAATCATTTTTAAATCAAAATACCTGTTGTAAATTAATTCATAAGGTGTTTTTCCTTAACGGAGCACATGCCAGTTCTATTCAACAAGAAAACTGCGGAATTCGCAGCTTCAGCCCAAAAATTTTTGGTAAATTACTTTCAGCTAGCATAGCTCTCACAGATTCTATCAAGGTCCTAAACTCTCTCTCTGCCCTACCATTTTGTTGAGGAGTGTATGCCACAGTACACTCATGTTTGATTCCTTTCTTTTAAGTAAATTTTCTACTGAAAAATTTACAAACTCCCACCATTATCACTTCTTAAAATTTTCACCCTTTTATTTGTCTGATTCTCAAAAACACAAGAAAATCTTTCAAACTTCATATACACATCAGACTTATTTTTTTAGAAATAAATAAACCTATAGCTACTATAATCATCCTTCAGCAAAAACATATACCGTGAGTTGTTGAAAGAAGCCTCCTCCATTGGACCACAGAGATCCATGTAGCAATACGTAACTTTT
>JALBCR010001729.1:0-45216 GCA_030710515.1 Abscondita cerata | reverse complement strand
AAAAGTTACGTATTGCTAGATAGCGCTTTGCACTTTAACACACACATGCCGTTACAGTTAACTGTTGGCATTTTCTTAGTTTATACTATTCATACGTGTCAATGTTTCACACGAGATGTCGCAAGACACACATTTTACTTATAAAATATAACAGCACCGGCCATTGCATGACGACATATAATGGAGCGGTCCAAGCGCTAGTTACGACAATGACGAAAAAATAGTAGAATAAAGAAATAGCAAACAAAATAATGAAAAAAACAAATAATCAGAACAAAGAATACAAAATAATAATAATAATGTTTGGTAAAATGTTAAAAACTTCCTTCTGATTGAATAATTTTGATGTTTATTTTTTGCCGGAAAAGAAAAAGTCATTGCTAAAAACTAAAATCGAAGTTGTTACTCGAATCATCCTCAATCAGAAGGGTCCACTTAGAAAGGAAGAAATAATTTTCTTTTCCGGCAAAAATAAACATCAAAATAATAATAATATTTTCAGATTACCCGCAGGATAAACTTGCAAAATGGACGAAAAGGTCGTGAGATTGGGTATATTCAAGATCAAAGGAATCGCCGAGTGTCGCTATTAGTAAATATTCTTTGGAGATTCTAGAAAAACAAAGATTTAGGAATAGAAAAAAGAAAAATATCCTATAAGGTCAAAAAACAAGTTTTAAATGAAAGTAAGTTTGAGTTCTGGAACTACATATATAGGCTGAACATGTAATCCTACCATTTTATACAGTAAAGGTGTAAAACGATCTTTAATTTAAAATGTCAACGTAAATTTTCAACGCAAGCGCAACTATCAATGACAAACAAGAAGGGGCGTATACAAAAGAAAGAAACCAAACAATAAAAGGTTCCATTTTGTTTAGTGTTTATTAAACCTTTTTAAATTTACGCCAAAAATATTAGAACAATCGCGACAAGAATATTAACGGCGGTTTTAGAAATGCATCTGTGATAGAATTATTTACGTGGCATTACGAATATTGATTCGCGATAAATGCAATAGTTGCCGTTTTTGTGTTATTTAGTTGAACGTTATACGTATTAGAGAAGATTGTATTCTTGAAAAAAATATTAAAATGAATACTAGAGATGACGACTACGATTATTTATTTAAGGGTGAGTATTGTTTAACATTTTACAAAGTATAATAGCTTTCCTCGACCTCTCTGTGCGTATTCGTTGCTAAATGACTAATTTGACGTATGCTGTCATAAGTATCAAGGGTCAAATCACTTTGATTATCTTTGTCTTTTTATTACGTTCGGTTAATGAATTTTTATTCGTATGTACAATAACAACAACCCCTAAAGTACTATTTAATTAATTAATGAGTTTTAATCATATATTCGTGTCAGTTAGTAACTCACCACAGGAATTTCCTCCGAAAACCTCATTATAGGTGTCCGCTTCCTTAATCTTCACCAACTATGGTATAACTCAAAATTTATTTTTAGTTGTTCTAATTGGAGATTCGGGGGTTGGAAAGAGTAATTTATTAGCTCGATTTACTAGAAACGAATTTAATTTGGAGTCTAAATCAACAATAGGTGTAGAATTTGCTACGCGTAGTATACAGGTAATTGCTACTACTTGTACGTACTTTTTTTTAAATTAACACTTTGATTTTTAGGTGGATGGTAAAACAATAAAAGCGCAAATATGGGATACAGCTGGACAGGAACGGTACCGCGCTATAACGGCAGCATACTATCGTGGTGCAGTAGGAGCATTATTAGTGTACGACATTGCTAAGCACTTAACGTATGAAAATGTAGAGCGTTGGTTGAGGGAATTGCGTGATCACGCAGATCAAAATATAGTTATAATGCTGGTCGGAAATAAGTCTGATCTTAGGCATTTACGTGCAGTTTTAACTGAGGAAGCGAGAGCCTTTGCCGAAAGAAATGGTCTTTCTTTTATAGAAACATCTGCGCTAGATTCGACCAATGTTGATACAGCATTTCAGAACATACTCACAGGTTGTTCTCGAGTTTGCTTAGTTTTGTCAAATTTAATTGTTCGGATTGCAGAAATCTACCGAATTGTATCCCAGAAACAAATTAGAGATCCTCCTGAGGGTGATACCATTCGACCCCAGAATGTAGAACCGATCGATGTTAAACCTACTATGAATACAGATAGTGTACGTAAGCAATGCTGTCAGTAACAATTCAACAACCACATTTCACATAGTTTATGTAAGTGTACCCAATTATTGGGAACATATTTCAAAAGACATATTTCAGAAATCAACAGCATTAATACTTAATAGCCTACAACACTGCTTGCTGTTTATTGTTTAGTTCTAATTGTGGATGTTCTATACATAAGCTAGAGACTTAGCGGCGGTTCTACACATTTAATAAATACGCCGGCGTAGATTTATTTTGTTTTTCATTTTTATATATAACCGAGTATATTGTTTATTCCAGTGGGTATTCTTATGTTTAGGCAATTTATCCAACACGTTGACACGTTTATTTATATTATACAATTATGCTAAACTTGTGATTTTAATATATCAGTAGGTAAAAGGAAGTAATTTCTTTTTTTGTGCTGTTGAGCTTTCTCTTTGTTTTGCTGTGTACATTTTATATTGGTCAATGTCTTAAGGTAAAAAGATTTTCAGTGCATAGCTATAGGTTTGTAAATTATGAAATAGCCACGAAGTTGTTAATCTAAAAACATTTATATTCGATTCTAATAGGTGGGAAATTATTTTTGTTACGTAATAAATGCATTTTAATGTCTACGATAATCGTGGTTTATTTTTCAATTAACAGCGTCGTCGCTATATTTTTTTCTAATTTAGAATTTAATACATTTTCTGCAACTGCAAATTTGACAGAAGTATAACATCGTAAAATTTAAGCTTAAGAAAACTTCAAATATGTTAATTTTTAAATAAAAATTATGTAACTTATTAAATGTTTGTAATTATTACGAATGCGGGGAAAACCAACATTACTTTTGATAACAAATATTACGTTTCAGGTTTTTGATTAAAAACGCGTCATTGTTCTAGTTTTAATCTAAAAATAGGTCCAACGTTGTTGAAAAACTGCCAACTTTGAATCGGAATATCGTCGAGACCCGAGTTTCTTATTTTAGTTTTATTTTACAAATAAGTACCGTCAAAATTCTAGGAACATAGTATTTAGAATTTTATGCTCAACTTAGTACGAGAAGGTGCTTTAGACAAGACCATCTTTAGTTTTAATTTAAGATATTTTTTTAAATACCAGTATTTAACAAAACGAGTTCCTTACAGTATTGTCATCATAAATAATAACACTATTTTTAGCAAGTGTGGAGAATGAATGTTTCTCTTACACATTTTTTACTTTTACCTAGGATTGTGAAATTGAAGAGATTTCCAGCGTATTATAGTGTTATTTGTCTAACAAGTTTGTCGTCTATTAATAGAGTAAATATAACAGTAATTGTTTTAGAAAAACTAACGCGCCTATTTAAGTAAAAAGATCGCAGTTAATCTTCACCGTCTCACTGCTGAACAGTTTCGAAATAAGTTAGTTGTACCATTTTTCTAACCCTCCAAATGATAGTATCATATGAAAGTCTCGTTTCACTCCTGCTCCGTACGTCTCGTTACTAGAGTCGCTATTGACTGTTCCACATCCGCTCGAACAGGACTCCCAATCTTCTTGACGTAGCGCTCTATAATCTCGTCGAACCCATTAGCCACCTATACCGTCAACCACTCAGAGGTCGAACACTTATTTTGTGTCGCTATAGGTTCTGTTTTATTCTGTCTTAATTTGAATAAAAATGTTATGTTTTATTATTGTTTTCTTATTCTAAGTCGCTTACCCCGTATGTGATTGAAACCATGTACGACTTTCCTCCAGTATAGCTACCCGTGAGAACTTTCCAGCTTCAGAAATGGCCCGACCGGAAGGCAAGTGGAATAACCAACTCGCAGTGTCAAACTGTCACAGATTTTATTCAGATGAACAACTTTCGTGGAAGGGGTAGGTACGCGCATTGGTAGTCGCCATGTTTTAAGAGTAGACTATAATATGTTTTGTAATTGAAAAGCATATGATACAAAAATCCTCGAATTTATTCGGTAATTTGACCAAGCCGGATAATAATCTTATGTTGCTTTAATTAAAATTTCTAAATACAATCCTGAATTTCTACCTTTCAAACATGGCTGCCGTTGTCTTGAAAAGATCAACTCGCCGACGTTCAGTTGTTCCTCTAAAAGAATTTTTTACTCTAGAGAGCAAGTCGCTCTTCACGTTACCACAAAATTACGCTATTTAAAATCTGGCGTAATTATATTGTTTTTTTTATGTTGAGGAGGCTCAGTGCCCTCAAATTCAAAATAATAGTTATTTGAGGCTTATTTAGGAAAAGTTATCCATGAGACAATCCCAAAAATATATGTAGTTTATGGTGTTCAACCCTATATCTTGAATATGGGTGCAGTTTCGAAATTTTGAACCAAGCAAGTAGTGTTAGTTAGTGTTCTGCCTACCATATCAACCGAACCACCATCTTTGAAACACCCCGTATAATTACGACGACTAAACGTAACAACAAAATCATGATTTTGAGTTTTGACGTGTTTAGTTGTGTTAAGAAGCAGTTGATAAGTTCAGGATTTAAACTAATAAACTGTTATAAGCGTTTGGATTACAGCAGCAGTAGATAGGTTTTATGCTTTTGAATAGCTATAAGACTAAAAGCTAAGTTCCGATTACGGAAGGCAAAAAAACAGTAGGACATTAAAATATGTATCGTTGCTAATTAGACAAACCTTAGATTGCAAATAAGGTCCATATGGCGACTTTTGACTTAGATATGAAACGAAAAGCCCGTAAATCTTACGTAAAATAAAGTTTAAGCGGGTTTATTTAAAAGATTTAAATTCAAAATCAAACTGCCTTCGTGTCCTGGATCAACTAAACAGTGTTTCAAAAATTAAAATGGCTTCTCATTCCTAATCCTAGTTGTAGTAGTTGTCACATTCTGTGTTGTTGGCTGCGGATTAACTCCTATAATAGCTTATTCAGTTTTCAGCGGTAATTGTCGCAGACGTAAAGGACACGAACATCTCATGCGCAGCATGTTCCTAAGCGTACTGGCTTTTTCTGTCTGTACCTTCTTGATCAAAAAACAAATACATTCCGACGCACAGTTCTAGAATACTATATTAGCCCAATCATTGTATTATATACATTTTGGGTCGAACAAAATTAATGAATAGGTGAAATTCTGAAATTAGGTAGTTAAAAACGTATTCTACCAGATTAGAAAACTTGCTCCAAGTGATATGACCTGTGATTTTACAATTTTAAATTGTTTAAATTACTTCTTTAGATAAAGAAATATGAAAAAAAGTTTTAAACAGAAGTTGTAGTTTAATATCTTACCTACAACTTTTATTTGAAAAAATTTTTTAACATCTCAATCTCTAACAAAAATACAGCCGATTTTCATAAATGTATTTTTTGACAATTGCGCAAACACCCTAATTATCGGTAAAAATGACATACTTTAACGCTCTGTTATAAAGTTACTTAAAATAACATGTATTTTGTTAAAAATGTTTTTCCATGTCATTAACTGTAGTATTATATTTATTGTCGGAGACTTTATTAATACAGTGCAAAGCAAAATGTAAACCAGGTAGTATTTCAAGATTTTTAAATGGATCCCCTATATGTCTTTTTAGGGATTGTTAGTACAATTAATTAGCTTTTAAACGATATAGTATATACAGGGTGTCCCAAACAAAGTGGTCTATTAGACGTTTATGGAGAACTAATTTAGATTTTGAAAATTTGTGGTTATAGAAGGTGTAACTAATTATCAATAAAAATGCTACCCGGTCTGTTACAAAAGTAATTTGAAATAATTTAACGTATATTTTTATAAAGATGTTATTTTTATGTCGTTAGCTGTGTTTAATGTTCATTACTTTTATGTTAATATTTTTCCAGTTAATACTTCATAACAGAGCGTTAAAGTAGGTGTTATTTTTACTAATAATTAGCTATATCTTATAGCTTGTACAAGACATTGCCATGCTATATATTTTTAAAGCTCTTTTGATGAGATCTTTTCGAACTTAAAGAAATTGCATTTAAAGAAAATGTAAAAGTTTATTCTGCCACGACCTTTTAGAACTCCCTGTATAATCAAAAACATTTTTAAAATGTACACTCGAAAACTGTTCTAAATCTGACCAATTTTGAAAGTGATATCTTTTTTCCCAACGATGATATCCTCCAATGTCAGAAGCGTCACTTTGTATATACAGGGTGTCCCACCGGGAACGCCATCGATAGATTATAGAAAAACTGTACATGGGAAAAAATTTGAAAATTTGGTAGTATACTAACATCGACGGGGGCAGTTCCACTAAAATATTTTCAAGATGGTGACACTTCCGGTTATACCGGAAGTATGTGTCAACTTGCTTATTTTAAATGGAACACCCATTATATTATTCTATTTTTTGAATTTTGCCCAAAATTCTAGACACATTTTGTGTATAATGTCCTATAATACCTAAGTCTAACTGTTTTGGACTTAACAAAATTATAAAATTTTCCTATACTAATGCCTTTATTATTTAATTGAAATAGGTTTCCTTATAGCAGGGGACCTATTTTAGTGGGCTATGTCGATATTTTGATAATAAATTAATACAAGGCGATCAAAAAAAAAGGATTAAAATTAAATTCAAAAACACGTCAAAAGTCATTTTTTAAAATGCAAGCACCATGTTTTATAGCTTTATTTTATTTAGCATCAAAAATAAGGTTGACTTTGTACAAGGTTCTCTATTCAAAAATTCATGGTTTTCGAAATATTGGCAATTTAACTTTTTTTGTTGCACAAATGCTATTGTATTTCTTTTAATATGAATGGTTATTCCTAGTTGGCCATGATGGCGTTAGAAAACAATCATCTGTCAAGATGAGCACGTAGCTCATGTCAAATATCATCGCACAGATAGGTCCAGTGTTGCCATGCATATGCTAGAAAATGGCCATAGAGTAGGCGACATTGAATTAAGAGGGTAGATAATAAAAACGAACTTGATTCTTATGAAAGTTTAGAAATTTTTAAAAACAGAAATTTGCTTATGAATTATGTTGATAACGGTCCATTAGGCTTTTCGGAATTATTTAAGCCTAACTAGAATCAATTAAGTTTAACGATGCGTGATAAACAGATAATATATATAAGTTTTCCGTTGTTTTTAATTTTAGTATCGGTATCGCTGATGATGACAGCTTAGCTGTTGAAACACTTGTCCGAGTAAAGTTTTTTGGTGCAGTTTTTGGTGTTTTCTGTTGGTTCAATCAATTATGGAAAATCCTATTAGATTAATTCAATTAAGGATAATATCATTTGCTTTTAGAACCATAGTTTTACCAACCTCGATCAAATTTAAAAACAAGCCTTTGCGCAGAACTCCACATCGTTTCAATACTAATATACGTGTAAAAAGAGTATCGAAAGTGTGTTTTAGAAAAAATTATTTTGAACAATATTTCTAGACAATAAAATTTTCGATATCCTTTTTTTTCCCATACTATTTTTGTATGATTTATATTTTGAAAATATTGTTAAAACAATTTCTGACATATGATTCTCATATTTCAATAATTACTTAAGTCGAAGATCCGGCTGCAAGATTACCTCATCAGTATTTGCTAAAAAATCTAATTTTGCATATGTATATGAATAGGAGAATATATATCTACCAGGGTGCCTGTAAAATGTGGGCGATAGTATTTTTAATGAAATTATTATTAATTGATTTTTGGGAAAAAATTTCATTCATGTGTTTTATAAAGAAAATAAATCACGGTTGCCGTTGCGCATTATTGTTTAATATCAAATGAAAGCTAATTATTTTCTGTTTATGATGGTATACGGTTGCCTTTGTAAATCTGGCCGCAAATAAGGGTCGCTAACTGTTAAAGATGCTAAATATCAAAATTGCATTAGTTTTTTAAAGAAAATATCATCCATTTCACAGAAATCTATGAAGATACTTTGAAAAATCACGGTTGCCGTGGCGCACTTGGTCGCAACTCATAGCAGCCAGCTGAAAACAGGCATGACTACATTTATACGTTCATGATGTACAATTCTAAAGCCTTTACTATTATTCAGTAATTGAAAATTCTTTATTTTGATTAAATCTCAACTTGAGTACGGATCCCCCGTGAACAAATATCAAATAGTACAAAGAAAAAATATTTAACATACAGACTTGATAATGCTTATCGGGTAAGAGGTTTTTCTTAAGCTCTTTTGTTACAGAGATACATATTCAGTCTATATAGATGCGCAGAGAGCTGTTTTGTCTTAAATTCCTCCATATACTACTTAATAATTGTTAAGAAATTAAGATATAGCATTGGCAACATTGCTTGAGAACTGTCAACTAAGGAAATATTCAATTATGTAATGTGTCATTTTTAAAGATTTGAAATACAGAATAATACATTTTATTCTTTTTAATATTAATTGTGTAATCACAATATTGGTACTTCGATAACTATCTGACAATAATCATATCGACACTTCATTTTTACTATTTTAATTAATTTACAAATACCTTACCATTTAAGACTTAATTTAACCTTCTTGTAAAACGAATATGTTGCTTAAGGCACCAATCATTAACATATGTCGTATTTTTAACAGAATTTCCCGTTATTATAGTGTTAATTTTGATACGGCCAATTTCATTCGATCTCAGTATGTGAAAAATATAACAAATGTTTAAATTAAGTATATTTATATAGGCATATGCTTAATTTTTTTTATTTACATATACTGACTTCCAGAAAAATTGCAACACCTAGAAGTTGTCGAACGATTTTAATGAAATTTTCAGGAAACGTCTATTTTCATTAAACAAAGTGATGATTAAAATTTGAATAAAATCTAGCCAGTAGTTTTTGTTTTTGCCTGTTGTTTCCATAGCACATAGTAACAATAAATTTGAAGTATTAGACCATTTAGTAACTGTCAAGTTTGCAAATTGTTGTTGTTTCTTCACAATTTCATTCTGAACTTGAAAACAATGCCGAGAGTACGTCAACATCAACATTTTGTCCAATTAAGTGATTTTGAACGTGGCCGTATTATTGGTATGAGAGAGGCCGGACTTTCGCTAAAAGAAATTGCTCGTCGTGTAAACCGAAATGTTTCATCGGTATTGAGATGTTGGTCCAAATGGTCCGAGGAAGGAGTTCAACATCGTCGCCGTGGATCTGGACGTCCTCGAAGGACTACAGATCGCGAAGAACGTCGCTTAAGAGTTTTGGCCACAAGAGATAGATTTTTAACAACTCGATCAATTGCAAATGATTGGATGAGAGGTACAGGACTTAGGATGTCAATGTCATCTGTTTATCGCCGGATAAGATCTTATGGGTTGCGTTCATATCGTCCATTTTTATGTCTTCCTCTTACACCACTTCACCGTCTACGCAGACTAGAGTGGAGCAACGAAGGGTTAATTGGGCGCAAGAATGGCATCAAATTGTGTTTAGTGACGAGTCCCGATTTTGCTTGTGGGCCACGATGGTCGTAGGAGGGTCAGACGGATGGGTGGAGAACGTAAAAATCCAACATTTTTTGTGGAACGCAACACAGCCCTCACTCAAGGAGTTATGATATGGGGTGCAATATGTTATGGTAGCAGATCACCCTTGGTCTTTATTGACGGCAACCTTAACGCAGCTGGTTACATTGCTAATGTGCTACAACCAGTTGGCCTTCCATATCTTCAGGGCTGCAAAATCCCATTTTCCAGCAGGATAATGCGCGCCTCATACGGCAAGGGCTACAACACGGTTTTGGAAGAATCTAACATTGCCGTCCTCCCATGGCCTGCTCGGTCGCCAATTGAACATGTATGGGATATGATTGGTAGGCGACTGGGTAATTTACCACACCCTCCAGATAATTTACACAATCTTCAGCAACGAATTCAAGGAGCTTGGGGTGATATACCTACCACAAGCAGCTATAGATCACTTGATTGATAGCATGCCAAGCTAAAAATAGTGGCGGAACAACTCATTATTGAAAAAACTTTTAAGCTTTTGTTCTTTTGTTTTAAATTTTAATCATCACTTTGTTTAATGAAAATAGACGTTTCCTGAAAATTTCATTAAAATCGTTCAACAACTTCTAGGTGTTGCAATTTTTTTGGAAGTCAGTATATGTACGAGTAGGTAAAAAATAAAAGTCCAGTGCATTTTGGAATTGACCCACCATTTTTGTACACATTTTTTCTCTTACCGTCCATTCGAAAGGGTTTTCGTTTCAATACAAACACAGTTCTGCGTTTAAAAGTAGGAATTTCTTACTGTACCAATAAATTAGTAACAAATAGCAATAGTGTAATTGAATGACATTTGGAAAGAATAAAGTCATCATTAAACCCACCGAAACGTTCATTTTTTAAATAAAAATCCACCCCAACAAAATTTTTATTGAACACAGGTATATTTAAACAATGTATAATGCATAACAATCGTTTATTTTAATAAATGAACAGGAGACAAGTCGTATTACGACGAAATACAGGGCAGAGCGCGAGCACTATTCAGCGTATTTCAAAATCCTGCACCAAACATAGCAACTTTGCGCGTCGATTGACGGGCGAGAAATGGTCGTATCTGGATAATTTTTTTTTGTAAATGCTAGAAATTACTTTATCTTAGAGTTCCTCACAAAAACGCGTGAGGTGGATTGGAAAAAGATAGGAGCCGAAAAGGAAAAAAAATATTTTTAAAGTGGTTCTGTCAACCTTGAAGAGCAATAACTTTTTTTCCGTTAAACGCACAGTTTTTTGTCATATAAAATTGTTGAAAATAATCCAAAGACACCAAGTTTATGACTGTGCAATAATTAGAACGCTTGAGATATGAAAATTCCAAAACCCAATTTTTTTTTTTTGAAAGATGGTGGAGAAAGGGTTGATTTTAGGGGTACGCAAACTTAGAGTTAAACTCACCGAAGAAACCCCTCTCGAATGAAGGGGCATGTAAACAAAAATGGTGGGTCAGTCCTATAAAACTTCCTAAATGCACTGGACTATTAAAATTGTATTTTTTGTTCTGTAAAAGAATTTTTTTTCTGTTGCACAAAATAAACATTATTATTATTATTATCATTATTACTGGTGCGCAATGGCTTGAAAGCATCAATTGTTATCCTCGTCTGACGAGTGATGTTACGCGCTTACTCTCGTGTTCAGTCTATCTTTAATATTTAGCATCTTATTTAACACCTAGCAACCCTTATTGGCGGCCAGTTTTTCTAAGGCAACCGTATATCACATTATAAACAGAAAAAATTAGCTTTCATTTGATATATAAACAACAATTCTACAGCATGAAGGCATAAATGTAACAAAGTCATACCTGTTTTCACCTGGCTGCGATGAGGTGCGGCCAAGTGCGAAACGGCAACCGTGATTTTTCAATGTTTCTTCATACATTTCTGTGGAAGATATTTTCTTTAAAAAACAAGTGAATGATTTTTTTCCCCAAAAATCAATTAATAATAATTTAATTAAAAATACTAGCGGCCACATTTTTATAGGCAACCCGGTAGATGTATATTCTCCAATTCATAGAAGTATATAAAAATTAAGTTATTAGCAAATAATAGATGAGCGTACTAAATTTGCAGCAGGATCTCGTACTATTATCGGATCAAAAAATAGATTAAACAAAAGTTTTGTATAATTTAAAAAAAAAATGTGTAAAATGAATATTTTTGTAAATATTCCAAGAATTCGAAAATCTACGTAGGTTAACGGCCATTATGCCCAAAATCTAATAAAATCTGCGCCTATAAAATAACACATACAGAGTGGTGCTTTTGAAAATGGGTCAGAGGGATTTAGCATTGTGAACTGGTTCTTTTCAAATTCCTGCTCGCCCTTTCAAGTGACAAAAATGGTTTTGGTATCAAAACGCATAGCGCTCGCTATCGAAATCAGCTAAATTACACTGTCTTTTTGAAAATTCATCAATAAAAATTAGTAATTTTTGATGTTTATTTATTGTAACCTTCCTATTTAATTTAGTTCTAATTCATTTTTTAATGATTTTGTAAGTATTTTGATAAAAAGTTCCCCATTTTATGAAAATTATAAATTATCTAACTGCGTAACCGAAAGTTTAAATGCTAATTGTCTAGCAATTACGAAAGATTTTAAGAATTTAATTTGCGAAACTCATTTGCACCGTATTATTTCTGTTTGTATTAAAATTAATTAAAGTGCATTCTAGTAATTCTAATTCAAATTTTGTCTTCGAAATAATAACTATACAGGGTGTCTCAAAATTGACGCCCGTCCTTTCAGAATATGAATCGGGGGGCTAAAACGAATTAAAACGTAAGAATAAAAAAATTGCGGTATGTCCATGGTTACAGAGTTATTGACAAAAAACAAAGATCTAACATTCAATGTTTACATTATTAAAAACGAAGTCAGCTAAAACAAATGAGTAGCATAGAATGCTATGGTAATGTTAAATGTTAATTATTAGTTCTGTCAACTTTTGTCATAATAAGTATAAGTATAATTTCATACGGTTATTTGTTTTAAAAATGGAACGTCATTATTCAATCGAGAATATGTTGATATGTTAAAAGTATTAGGTGCGCATAATGATAATGCCAGTGCTGCAGCTAGAGCATATACCGTAAAATTCCCAAATCGACGGCACCCTGATGCAAAAACTATACGACGGGTTGAACAAAGATTATGGAAACAGGTAATTTAAATCCCAGATTAAATAATGGAGGACGCCATTCTACGCTCAACGTCGTCCAAGAAGAGCAAATTCTTGATTTTGTTGAAGCGGAACCAAATACAAGTCTTCGAGTTACATCGAGACAAACGCATTTCAAAAAGATACCATTCATAGATTATTAAGAAGGAATGGCTTATATCCATTTATATTATTTTTACATGAAGGAGATAGGGAGCTTCGGATTAATTTTTGTAGATGGTTATTGGATAACGTAAACAATGATCCACATGTTATAGAAAATATTATGTTTACTGATGAGTGTACATTTACCCAGACAGGGATTATAAATACTCATAATTTGCACGAATGGAGAGATGAAAACCCTTATTTAATACGTAAAGATGTCACCAAAGACGATGGTCAGTAAACATTTGGGCTGGATTATTAAATAATAATGTAATCGGCCCAAATATGTTACCTAACCGACTTAATTCAGCATCGTATTTTTCATTTTTAAACGACAATTTACCACTGCCATTGCTCGATCAAGTCCCATTAGCAACTAGATTGAATTGTTGGTTCCAACATGATGGTGCTCCTGCACATTATGGTAGACAAGTGAGAGCATTACTAAATCAAACATTCCCCGACTGTTGGATTGGAAGAGGTGGACCCGTACTATGGCCTCCTAGATCTCCAGATCTAAATCCATTAGATTTTGTCTTCTGGGGATTCTTGAAAGTAAAGATTTACTTTGAACCTGTTGAGAGTGCGGAAGATGTAGTAGCTCCTATTCACGCTGCTGTGACATTTATAGACGAAAACATGCTACAGAGGGTTCGTGATTCAATGATAAATCGTGCAAATATTTGCATTGAAGTAGGAGGCGATTTGTTTGAACACCTTTTATAAATTAATTTCTTGTTTTGTAACAAATATTCGTTTTTAATAAAGTTTAAACATTGAATGTTAGATCTTTGTTTTTTGTCAATAACTCTGTAACCATGGACATAACGCAATTTTTATTCTAACGTTTTAATTCGTTTTAGCCCCCTGATTCATATTCTGAAAGGACGGGCGTAAATTTTGAGACACCCTGTATAGTTAAATGTATGCTACATTTTACGATGTTTCACAGATATTACTCGTAATGTTAAATATTTTTTTAATAAATATTTGTTATTGTAGTCGTACTCGTTATTTGCTATTTATATTCGCCTGATTGTTAATAACTAGAGTGCATTGATTACATTACTGGTTTTTAATTTATTAAACTTTATATACTTAATATAACTGTAACTTTATAATCCAAGTTATACGGCTAAGAAGAATTTAATACTCTAAATTCATATCTACATCAACAATCAAGTTGAACACCTACGGTAATGACGTAAGCGGTGCTATGTCTAGTAAAACAAAAACGGACCCGAAAACGCAAAGCGGATTTGCGATGGTGCTTCCATTCCACTTCAAGGCGGATTTTACTTCCATAACTTTATAATCAATGTCAAAACGTAGGAATGTTGATTGTTTAGGCAATCCAATACTATTTTTCTTTCAGTATCAAAACTTGACAAATTTTTGAAAACAACGCGAAATTCAGTTGACTCCTAATAGCAATACCTATAAGGACTAATTTTAGCTTCATTTTGATACCAAAACCATTAACCTATGACCCGTTTTCAAAAACACCACCCTGTATTATGCCAAGTGTCATAAAAATCAGATGGTAGTTTTCTTGATATCGTGTTTACATACGGACGGACGGACGGCCAGCCGGCTATCCAACACAATTTTTACGTACTAACTCTTAATTTATTAGATTTAGTCTAAAAAAACGAGTACCTACGGGTATAAACTGCGTTTTGAAAAGAGCAAGAATTTATTAGTCAAAAAAACTAAATTGAATAACAAAAATTCATTATCGTATTTGTTACTATAAAATCATGATGTTAAATCGGGATAACGTAATCAAGATTAGAAGGTGGATTTGAAATTGTATATCCCGCTACCGGTGCGGTAATCAATAACTTAATTTGTGTTCCTTAAAGAGAATGCGTCAACTCGTACTATCAGCACACGGCGTTGGCGTCGAACAAACGCGCGTGTTAGACACGATGCTGCGGTGACAGAAATCACATGGCTTTTTAAATTCAATTTTTTAAATATGCATAACGGCGAAAATGTTGTCGTACATCAACGGTTTAAACATGCAAAACATGAAGAACAAGAGTCGTTCATGGGGCCGCATAAAAATACTCAACTATTGCATTGGAAAGATATGCCGAGGCATTTACAATTCAATCCTTACATTTTACCGGATATCGGCCTCTTTTATCCTTTTGGGGTTGTTTAAACAGTCTGTTTTACTTACATAATGAAACAATCAATATCATCACACATGGTAAGAACGTTACAATCTATATATTCTATAAATCTCGTTGTGTCCCACTTATGCGACCTGATTGGTTTAAAGTCAATTTTTAGGTGTACCGATCGTGTATATTCTTTTAAACGTACCAAATCTGAAACAATGGACGCAATACGATTTACGATTTTTGACGTGGTGCCACATTTTAGGAAGTATATGCCCATGGATAGGGAGTTTCGTTTATCATTTGTTTATGAACCTAGAGCGAGGGGAACGCGTTTACCATCGTCTACTTCAATTGGACATGCTAGGAATTTGGATTTGCCAAAGTTTTGGTAAGTGTCAACCTCAACAAACATCCTACCAGATTAGGTCACGTAAGAAACCTAATAACTTCGAGCGTAAGTTAATTATATACACATTGTCCTAGTTATTTAAAGTTCAAGGATAAGAAAAGGTTGTTTTAGGTGCAATGCCTATGCTTTTAGCCACAACTTATTGTCTTCCACAAATATACAGATTTATTGGAGTTTCGTCGTATTGCCTGTTTAGTCTTTGGGGTTTGTACAAAGTAAGAATACACATATGCAAAAAGTAAAGACGACCTACATTTTTGTACGATTACTTCGGATAAAATTTTCTGCACATCACTTGAGGCATACATTATGCTTTATGGTGCGCGCACAAACAAATGAATTTTTACTAAAACGCTATAGTGCCCTTTTTTCCGATGTTACCGTACTTTATTTTGGTTTCTTTTTACCGATAGTCTATTAATTGAAACGTTTTACGACAGGCAATGAACGCGTTATCACCGTGGGAGAGACGGTTGTGTTTTTTGTTTCCATTTTGTATGAGAATATTTTTATGCTACTCTAGAGTATACAAGTACGGTGGAGGCGACCCCGCAGCAATAACTCATCTTATCTTACAGGTACTTGAAGCTGTCAGCAATATTTCACGATAATCCCTCTTTCGTTTTAAGGATTTGATATCTTTAGTAGGTGCAGCAATAGGAGCTCTACACGTACCGGAACGATGGTTTCCAGGCTGCGTCGATATGTATATGAATTCCCACAATATAATGCACGTTCTTGTTGTGACGGCAGTTTATTCGATGCACGTGGCAACGATGAGAGATTTAGCTTGGATGGACCAAGTAAAATGCAGATCTCTGCTTTAACCTTTCTAGATATTAAGATAACGTTTGCCTAAATTGTTAAATATTGTATTTTTAGACTTCCAAAGAAAACTAACCGTAGGATTGTAACGCGACGATAATAATTATAATAGTTTCTTCCACGTTTTCGCGCACATATTAAAGGCAAGTTTGATCTGCAAAAATATAGTTAGATTTAAAAAGCATCGGCGCGTTCGAAAAATTGTAAATTTGTGCTTTTATAAGCGTCATGATGTAGTACAAAATAGTCATATCGGATTATACACTTTTTTCCTTTTAGATTTCTTCTTAACTATTACTAGTCAATATTCGTATAGGCAACGGAACCGGTCACAACAGTAATTGGTTAAATTTAGCAAATCGAGTGGTTGCTTCGAGTATTATTCCATTTTATCGCTTAAATTTTTGTACACAAAACAGTTTCGACTCAAAATGTGGTCATGACGCGCTACGGGTGCCAATAATTCCCTGAAAGTGATTTAACATTAGAATTTAGAATTGTACATAACGTGTACATGTGATCTATTAATTTACCCTCTCGATAGGCTAAAATGCAACCAGCGACGATACTTATATTTAGAAAATGTAGGTACGTTTTATTGTGATATTCGAGTGCAAATAATTATTTTGTGGCCAGTTCTGATTTAAAGCAATTAAAATATTAGCTTCCTTTTTACAACTTAAAATAGTAGCGGTAGTAATATTTTTAATCTTCCATTTACACGACTAGATGTTCAAGTCGTTTTTAGGCTTTTACCGTTAATGTAAGATGCGCAATATCGATTTGATTAAAGACGGAAAGTTGAAAATAAATTCTGGTAAAGTATTTTCCCATTCACTATGCACTTTCCGCAATGAACCAAATGTAATTTATACTATATTATCATTATGTTAACGCAATTTCAATAGAACGATGATAAATTATTCTGTGTATGTCTTATTACAATCCTTTGCTCTTTACAATAAGGTTGTAATCAGTTTAATTGCTGTAATTCCTGTCATTAAATGATGGTCAATACAATCGGAAGTAGGTATTCATTCTCTTAGCCGCAAATACTTATATACAAATCTATTTGAGAGATATGATTCCATTGTTAAAGAAGAAACTCTTTTTCACATTTTTTCACTTTTCTTAGAATATATTTTAAAAAAGTTTTTTAATTTAATTCAATTTTCGGAGAGAAATTAAAAAAAAATAGGTAGATTGTGGAAAATAGGTTTGCGGTGTTTTCTATCTACAATAGGCTTATTTGTTAGTACAAAGTTTTAAGTAATATTGAAGTGTCACATATTCAACAACAAATGACCATAAATCGTACAATTACAAAATAAATTTCTTGCTTAGAATAAAAAAAACAATACTGTAGTACCTAGAATACAGTGCACCTGAACTTAATTATAGGTATACATTTAGGTACCGATAGTGAAGTCCATAAATGTTATTTTGATCAACCATTTGACGTATATTTTATTGATGTTTATAAAGGACTATACGATTCGGCTGTGTAGCTTTTGACACGCGAAAACCACAAAGGTGGAAATTTGTTACCTTTTAAGTCAAACTCGCAGGTACTTTCAGTTCCATTCTTGTGACGCGTATAAACAGAATACCCGGTCCATATTAAACGAATGTGTCTTTGCTTTTTGTAATCTTGAATTTGCATATCCTAAATGGAAGAGAACTTTACATTCCTCCACCTTCAAGTAGTTGTACGGGTGTCCCGGTAAGAGTACGTTGCGGCTGCATCTCGAAAATAGTAAATCCTTGAGATTTGAGGAAATGATTTTGTAGTTGGTGAATTGACCACTAGGGGGCGTAACTGGTAGCAGAAACATAAAGTTCATGATATCTCGGGAAGTTGGACATCATTTGATAGCTTGTGCGTTGCGGTATAATGTTGCTTTATGACATTTTTCCGTATCTGTCCATAATAAGGGAAGGAATAGCCAATATATTTTTCGATATTTACATTTAATTATCTCTTAAAACAATTCCAGCTATTGAACATTTTTGGTCTCGTTTGAAACGGCATTTAATATTCTTTTAGAGATTCTTTTTAAATTGTTTAGTTTAAAATAAATAAACAAAATAGCATTCATTATATGAGGTGATATATCAAATTATTGCCAACCAAATAAAACAGTAGCCAATGATAATTGCTGAATTACGAACGGCAACTATACATCCTTATTTGAGGCTAGTCAGCTCGAACGCAAGTCTACAAAAACCACCGGAATATGCTACAGTGATTTTTGTAGACTACGCTACTGATGAACCTCAAATAAGAAGAAACTACGATAATATGTAGGTGCAATTATCTCTGGCTACTGTTTTATTCGGTTGGCAAGAATTTGAAATACTGCGGTAAAAAGCGCTTAACTTTTCCGCAATGTTGAAAAGTTTACAACTGACATATTAAATTCTACAGAATGCTGCAAATATTACATTTTGTGATTCATCTTTTTGTGGATGTGTTTTCGCAATCCCTTAACACCATATGGCAGAGAGGAGAAAATGTTGATTGATCGGTTTCAGTTTCAACACCAACAGTCCCTCCCCCCTTTTACATGATGTTAATGAAGTGAGAAAACACGTCCACAAAAAGTTGAATCACAAATAATTTCAATAGGGTCTTGGGAAGAGATTGACAATTTTCTATTGTGCCACTTAGTGGCCATTACAGAGACTCAAAATCTCGAGTATTTTCACTAAAATATTATAATTTATGATTCGAAAGCTTTTTCACTACAGGTTTCGAAAATACGACATAGCCGTCAAGCTAATGGTATTTGTTTTATTAATATCTCCGGTTAGAAAAAAAAAAGAAATTTGCGGTTGAACTTTTTGGAAATTTCATCGCCTACCGAACCATGTAAACGAAAATATAGGGTCCCATTTAAATTTTTCATGACAATGGGCAACAATTGTTGTAATGTGACATAGCGCCCCCTAGCTGATGCGATTCAGACTAATTTTTTTGTAAATGATATATGTAGTAAAAACTTTCCAACGAGACCTTATGCATTTAATTTCGTTGAGTTATCGGTATTTAAAAAAAATAATAGATGACTTTCCCCCGCCACTTTATTTCATGAGGCAGAGCAAAATACCTCAAACAAAAGAATTGCAAATTTTCTAATAATCAGAATGGCTTTATTTGAAAAATCTTTTAACGTGCATATTTCTTTAAAAAATCATGTTTTCTGATTGTTATGAGAATTGCGTCACCTGGCGGCCATTTGTTGAATTTGAAAATAATTTTCAGCAATTTCTCTTGCCTATTTTCCAATAAATGTTTTTTTTTCTGCAAGTTGTAGGAGCAATGGTTACCAAGATATGCCGGTGTCCATTGTTAGTTGACCACCCTGTACAATTAAGTGGTAATGTGGCGAACTTCTATCAAGCTGGTACCACGTTTCTTCTTGTATCTATGGAGATGTCTTCTCAAGGTACTGTAAGAAAAACGTTCAAAAATTCTAAAAACATTTCCCCGTTAAGGGTTTGATAAAAATGTGGGTTCAGCATTTTTCAATCTGCAACGATTTTGATGTTCAACTTCCCGCGCCCAATGTGGGTTTTGTTAGACCAATAAGCATGTTATGTAAATTTACATCCTCCGAGTTACTAAAAGTTGAAAGAATTGAGGCTTCTACGGTCGGAGCCATTATTGAAACAAAAACGTTTCCGGGATTATGACCAAGCCAGATTCTAGATTAAAAGAAGTCTGAATAATTAGGGAAGTATTAATTACTCAGACTTCTTTTAGTCTAGAATCTGGCTTGGTCACAAGTTGATTACCTGACTTTCAGTTGTCTACCTTGAACTTTCTTTTGTTTGTTTCAAGTTTCTCGCCCTGATAAAGCCTCTTACGATAGGTGGAAAAACGTTGGCAACTACGGTTACCTTCTCGACACAGTCTATTCCCGGAAGACTAAAAGTTGCTTCTCTCATCTATAATATTAGTGAAAAAAATTCGGATTTTCTCGAATCATATTTTCCATCCAGTGGCAATGGTTCACTCTTCTATTATAATTAGTATCGTTTAATGCCCGATGTAAAACAATGTGGTAGGAATGCATATTATTCTCTTGAAGAATTTTGTGAATAATAGTTTATGGGATTCGCAAGTCGTTGGAAATTTTTCTGATGCTTAAAGTGAGATCATAATTCACGTAGAACAAAACGTTAACAATATTTCCTTGGTGTTGTATGAATTCTTACAATTACTTGAATGTGTTGCAAGTTGCCAATCTCCTTAAGCCCTTAGTCAATCTTGAAAACAATTCTCGACGAAAAGTCTTCTTTCTGGAATTGCATTGCATATTGTCGGGTCGCATTGCAGCACTTTCAAAATATTCAACATAAATACATAAAATATAAGCTTCCATGTTAGTAAATGACAGATTTAAAAAAAAAGAAATGGGTTAAAAACTACATATAAGCTATCAGAAATCACACTTGATCCGATGAGATACTCGAAATTTAACATTTTGTCCTATAAATCGAGGACGGTTGGAGATATCACAATGGCGTTTTCACTAAAATTTATCCAATTTTATAACGGCTAAGAACCTGATAAGAAAATAGAACAGTTCTATTTAACCTTTTTCCAAAAATCACAAAAATAAGTAATCGTCTCAGATAATGCTATTTAGTTTATTTGTTTTAAACTAAACAACTCAATAAAAAAAATGCTTTTTCTACAGCCGTGCGCAAAATAACTAATTACTATATTCAAACGAAATCGCAAAGTCAATGAATGCCGTGGAGTTTTATTTTGCGCTCTAGAGCGAACATGGAAAACAAAACGCTCGCTTATTTTATCAAATGTACTATATGTATCGTGGCAACGGAAAACAATTGAACAGCGACGATTGTTACCTATATATGTCAAACTCGGCAAAAGTTATTTGTCAGTATTTCAATATTGTGTCAGTTTATACCTTTAATTTTCTCTTTTGGTGTCGTAAAAATAATAAATAATAATTCAATCATTATGGAGAGCGAAAGTGATGATTATTTGTGTACTCCCCTTGATATTTCCGAAGCAGCCAAATCCGCAACTTTAAATATACTCTCATAAAAGTCTAGAAGTAAATATGAAAAAGAATACCGACTGATTAAAAATATGTAAAAGGGAGTTGCCATAATCAACTTGTTGGGATGAATTCTATTGCAAAAATTCCCAGAGAAATCGCTACATATTTAAATTTACCGAACTCCGAATTATATACTGGTCACTACTTTAGGCGAGCATCAGCTACTTTGTTAAGTAGGTGCCGATTTAATCCAACTAAAACGTCATGGAGGATGGAAAAGTTCCAGTGTCGCAGAAGGATATATAGATGACGCAATTAGCAATAAAATTGACAGCCCAGAAGATTTTGGGTTCATCGTGTTTATCTACATCGGTTGTTGACTCACCAAAAACTGATGTAACTAGCAACATTTTTAGTACAACAGCTGCATCCACATTGATTTTCTAAATCATAACAGAAAAAATTAAAATGTCAGATATATGTACTCTTACAACAATAAGCATTGTTATTGTAAACACAAGAAAAATAATTTTGTTTGAGCTAATGGTTTAATGAAGATGCCAATTAAATTGTAAAATTTGTGCTATGACTTCAAATACTTTTAACTATTTAAAGTGCGACTGTAGAAAAGTAATGTGTGTTTTTGAGCACAAAGTAGATTGCTGCTTTCAAGCGAAAAATTCCTTTGCTCTAAATACACAAAATTCCTTTGCGCTCTAAATACACAAATAACTATTTTCAAACAAGACCAAAAAATGCTCAAATAGCTCGAATAGTTTAGGAGACTTTATGTTTCTTCATAGCAGTTACGCCCCCTAATGGTCAATTTACGAACTTCAAAATAATTTCCAGACATTTATTACCATTTTCGAGATACAGCTGCTCCGCACTCTTATTGGGACACTCTGTATATTCACTTACCAAATGAAATGTTTCTTGTTGATGATCATTAATCACATCTTTAATCATAGTTCGGGTCTTGTATACTGAATTATTCTTTAACTTATCATTTCTGTAAGCAATAATTGTGACCTTGTCATCCCTCAGGTGATAATTTCCAGATAAAATTAACGGATTTCTGTGCTTTCTATGTTTCAACTGCCCGACACAAACCGATGGTTCATCAGATGATGTCAACATAAGCACTAAACCATCTGGAAAGAACCTGTAACACAGTTTTAACCATTCTCACCCATTAAACAAATAAATCTGTACCTTAAATATCGATAATAGGCAACAATATGCCAGGGTCGATAGAACTGATCCTGAAAACTATTTTCTCCCGAACGAATATAAGTGGTTTTACCAATGTAACAGCCGTTAAAACATAAACGAGCTTTCTCAATATACATTTCTCTCCAAGCCATACAATTTAGAGGAAAATCTACATTTAAACCCCAAGTTCGAATACAGGCCAGTCGCCAAATTTCCGAATCGCGAGAACATAAATAAAATCCTCGACATACCATGGAACATACTTCTAAAGATCTCATATCAACTTCAGACGAAACAACCCAACGTAAAATATATAAAATAATTTCTAAAAGGTAAAGAAGAAATGTATGTAACCTATAATTAAAGTGTAAATACGGAAGAGAAATATCAACTTTGAACCTTTTGCTCTGTCATAGGTGTACAAATATATTGATCTTTACCCATCTTCCTTTGAATATGGGCATACAAATCCTTTATGTCTGTTTCATCATCACCACTTACACTATTACTGTCTTTTCTATTACATTCTCGGACAGCTACTTTTCTATACTTTTCTTATGTTTAGTTTTTCTTATTTTTTTGTCTCAAGACGAAACTCGATATCAGGTACTAATTGTACCGCACGTTTGTAAAATTGTATGGCTTCGTATAATTGCCCAGACCTTTCCATCTTAGCACCATTTAGAAATAACTTCTTAGCCTATAAATACTAAAGGCTTATTTTTTGAAAATATTGAACATATTTTTTACCACAGTCTCTGTATCGTCATCTTTTTCTCTTAATGTAATTTCTTGTTTAATTTTATATATACCGAGTTCTTTCTTCCACTTGTCTCTGAAATCTTCTAGTTCGTCTTCGACACTTTGCTTTTAAATAGAAAACTTCAATTACAACATATAACAAAACTTATTATCGTAAATACTTGAATGAAAGATGACGACGGTTCCTCTTGATCTTCATCCGAGGACTCGGAAGTAATTTCATCGCATTTTCCACCATCAGCATCCTTTCGAAAATTGTATTTTTGAAAATTTTGCGACAACAACAAACTGATTGCTTACCATTTTTATGGGTTTACTGTGGGGAATCAATTAAGAAAGAAGCTCACGATCGGTGTATCTTATTACAATTTTTCCCAGATAAGATTTTGGGAAAAATATATTTTCCATGTTTTGGAAGTTGAACTTATATTTATTCAAGGTGAAGCTGCTGCCAACTTTGTAAAATATAACCATATTTAGTAACAATTAGTGTTTGAAAGTTGTTAGGTCTAACTTCGGATTCTTCATTCACTCAAATTAAATTCGTAGTCCATTTTATTTACTTTTTAGTAAAATCTAGAAAAATGGTTCTAGAAAGTACTATGATATGGTAAATATTAAAGTTTTTCAAACTATTTTTAAATTAAACACTTTGGTTTCAACAAATTAATCTCTACGATGTTCTAACCTAATTTTGTAATGACTTGGCAAATTCAGATCTTCGTTTTTTCAGCGTAGACAATAGCGATTACATGCGTAATGGTGATTTCTTACCGACTCGTTTACAAGCTCAGCAAGATGCCGTGAATCTTGTGTGCCACTCAAAAACCCGTTCAAATCCTGAGAATAATGTAGGATTATTAACACTGGCGAAGTAATTATATTAAGATTTCTTTTACATATTGCGCAAATTAATCTTTTTTATTTATAGCGTTGAAGTATTGGCGACATTAACTAGTGATGTAGGGCGTATCTTATCGAAGCTGCATGCCGTAACTCCTGATGGAAACATTAACTTGCATACAGGCATTAGAATTGCTCACGTATATATTTACTAACATTCATTACCAAGATTAATACATAATTTGTAGCTTGCATTAAAACATCGTCAAGGTAAGAATCATAAAATGCGTATTGTGGTGTTTGTTGGGAGTCCAGTAGCTGCCGAAGAGAAGGAATTAGTTAAATTGGCCAAGAAATTAAAGAAAGAAAAGGTCAATGTAGATGTCATTAGTTTTGGTGAAGATTCAGTTAATACCGAAGTTTTAACAACTTTTATTAATACATTAAATGGAAAGGTTGTTGTTTTCTTTGTAAAATTGACATTAATTTTGAGTTTAGCCTTTGCAGGATGGTACAGGCAGTCATTTAGTAACTGTTCCACCTGGACCACATTTATCTGATGCATTAATTTCTTCTCCAATCATTCAAGGAGAAGATGGTACTGGCGGTGCTGGTCTGGGAGCTTCGGCTTTGAATTTGGTATAGATCCCAATGAAGATCCTGAATTAGCTTTGGTATGATGAGTGGTAAAGTTATTTTGTGTAATGATTGTATTGTTAGGCTCTGCGGGTTTCTATGGAAGAGCAACGGCAACGCCAAGAAGATGAAGCCCGAAGAGCCAAAGAAGCCTCTGCAGCCGAAGGTGGAATTAAATCTACGCCAATTAGAGAAGAGCCCAATGAAGAAGCTTTGCTGGAAAGAGCACTAGCCATGTCAATGGAGGAAGGTGAAATATCTTCAAACAATACTGTACCATCTGTAGATTTTGCTAATATGACTGAAGAAGAACAAATTGCATTTGCGATGCAAATGTCGATGCAGGATGCTCGTATGTTATGTCATTTGTTTCTTTAAAGCTTTATACTAATTTTTATAGAGGAATCACAATCAAAGAAGAAAGATGAACCTATGGAAGTTGAAGGAGATGATGATTATTCTGAAGTAATGAATGATCCTGCTTTCTTACAAAGCGTTTTAGAAAATTTACCGGTGTTGATCCACAATCGGAGGCAGTTCGTCAAGCAGTAGGTAGTTTAAAGGAAAAAAAGAAGGATGATAAAGATGAAAAACAAAATAAAAAGTAAATCTTCGTTTAATTATAGTGATCTTATAAGTATGTGTCGATGAATTGAACTGTAGGTATGTTTATTAATTTAAAAAATGTAATTTCACACGTTTTCTATGTCTATTGTTTATATTATAAGAATAAATGGTTTTTTCATTCATATTAAGGGTAGTGTGACATTTACTTATTCATTTATTTAGGAATCGTTAAAAAACAACGTACAGGAAGTATACAATAATAAACTACTTGTTACCTGAAGAATAATAAGAATACCACATGTATACTGTGACGATACTGGCACACGTTATATACAGGGTGTTCCGAATAGAGTATGGAGCGGCTGTTCCTGAAAATGGCGAATTCTAGAGATTGGAGGAAAAAATCCTTTAATTAAAGAGGGCAAGAGAAATTTCTGAAAATAACTTTAAAAACACCATTTGATAGCTTCTAGCTGTGTTACGGTATAATTTTTCTTTATGACATTTTTCATATCACTCATAATAAGAGGAAAAAACCAATGCATTTTTTACATTTTAATATGTCTAAACTATTCAACCTATTTGAATATTTTCGGTCTTGTTAAAAAGCATTTTATGTTCTTTAAGAGAATTTTTATTTAACTGATTAGTTTAAAATAGCATCATCTGGCGTGATTACTTATCTTTGTGATTTTGGAAAATAGAACTAGTTTTTTCTTATCAGACTCGCTTAACCGTTATAAAATTGGCTAAATTTTAGTAAAAACGTCATTTCGATATCTCCATCCTTTCTCGGCTTAGAGGAAAAATGTTTAAAAACCTCAATCGAATCAAGTAACCTTAGGGAGAAAAACATATCACTGTATTTAAATGCCAACGTAACAATTCGTGACGACAAATACAATACTTTACGCAAGCTTGACGGATTCTTTGCAATTTATCGTTAAGTTTCGATATTTAAAGTTATTATTGTATTTTGCTTAACCAACACGCTTTATCTATATTTTACACCAACAAATCATACCTATAAGTACATTATTGGAATTAACAAAGTTGTGGTGCTTAAAAGTGTTGTGTATACTTTATTTACGTTCTTTAATAGGTAATTATCGTGATCAGCATATTGCGTTTATCCTAAAAAGCAGGGAATTGTAATCTATCGTGACCTATCCCATTTGTTGCATTCTGTTGAATGATCCCCCTTATTTTACCTGGCCACTGAAAAGCACTGCAGCCTTTTATTTACTATGTGCTATTGTTTGTAGTAAGAGAGAGTCGCTCTACTACATATTTTTACTCCAACAAATCATAACAAACTTACTCTTACGTCTAAATTGTGGGACATTAAATGAATATATATCAAATATTAAACATCTCTTTGTAGTGTTCAGAAGTTCCAAGTTAATTATTAGATCATTCAATACATGTAATATGAGTCTTACTTTAAATGGAACACCCTGTTTTTATTAATTTATAACATTAACAAAAGGTCCTCTTTCGAATGGTATAAAGGTGTTCTATGCATAAGTGTTACACTTTTTGCGTAATTTACAATTTTCTTTAAATTAATGGTAGAGAAAGATTTTAAAAAAATGCATTCATAATCTAATCAATTAATGTTATTTGGAAACACCAGTGTAAAATGAATATACTATATTAGGATGTTTTGCTAACAAACAGGATGTATTTATTTTTATCATTACTATCGGAAACAAATGCATTTACCTATACAGGGTGTCACACCGGCAACCGCCGTTACTCGTATACGGAAAATTATACATGGTTAAATATTTGGAGAATGACTAAAGAAGAATGGCCAACTCAACTAAAATATTTTCAGTCTTCTGACCTTTCCGGTTGTACCGAAAGTCGATATCATCAACTTCGTTATTTTAAATGGAACACCATATATATTTTTCATTTTCGGATTTTACGTCAAATTTTAGGGTCACTTTGTAGAACCAAAAACCATATAATAGGGAAGACATGCACCATAAAGGTAAATAACGTTCACAAGTAAGGAGTGTTGCCTAAATTAAAAAATCAAGTAGAGTAAAAGTCAACATCGGAAGACACCAAGGTGCTCGAAAAACAGAGACATCAGAGTGTAAAGCCCAACTCAAAAAAATAAGCTTATAATAACATAAAAGTTTAGGTTACTTCACGTTGCTGTCAGACAACGGGCAGTGAATAATTTAAAAAAACAATTTTGCAGAATCACAAACAAATTTGATACGTCGCAAAAATAAAGGGTTTATAAACAAAAAGGATCAGCTAAAAACTTATATTTTTAGGGCGCACATTAGTAATATCTGTGTCTTTTTCAAATCATTACTGCATCATTATCTAAGTCAAAAAAATGCGTTTCTGCGCTGGTCTCTTAAGGTTTTGATCGCACTCTACTCGAAGAGGTTGTAAAGGACAAGCTATAAAAAAACAAGGACAAAAGCATTTTTGTAAGGTAGATTTAAAATTGTGTGCAGTATTGTTGTCACATTTAAAATCTATTATGTAGTATAAACGGTTCAGTATTTTCTTCGTTAAAATACAATCACAATGTTGGGTTCGATTTTTTCTATATATTAATTCTGTATCACATAAGTGTGATTATTTATGAGTTATAGACGTTTTACTTACGTCGGTCCTTGTCACTTCATGTGACGTCATCAAATAGAGAAGTGGCGTTATGGTTTGGCGCGAGTTATCTTTCATATATTTCAATGTAACAAATCATGGGAGTGAATTTAAAATTTAGGAAAACTGACAATACTGTATACGTTGAATCCTCGATTACAAATACATACATAGTTCATCAATATAAATTATACTACAATTACACTTGCATGTATGTGTTTTCAACACATAATTAAAATTTGGGAGACAAGGTATTTATGAATGAAATCACAAACGAAGAACTGCAGTAAACTGAAGTTAGCGTTTGTCATACTTTAAAATATTTTTTTAAAAGCAATTTCAACCTGCACCCGACAGACTAAAAAAATACAGGGTGTTCTATTTGCCTTAAAAAAGTTATTGTTCTTTGAAGAAGTCAAATGCATACCAATTGAACAATCACTCATTAAGTGTAATTAACGGTTTCAATTAGCAATTATGCAATTACATACGCGCTATCTTTGGCGGTCGGGTTTCCAAGAAGAAGGGTTGAATAATTAGGGGTATCTAGACTTTAATTATTGCAATTGAAAGTAAAGTCAAGTCTTGGGCGGGATCTTGAGAGAGCCTTATTAAAAGTATATACAGCGCTAGAAAGGGTTGCCTCGCAATGAAGTAATTACACTCTAAGTTTGCGCAATTGGAAGTGAGTCAAAGGATAGTATATATCGACTAAATTCCTATTCAGGCCAATATAACTGCCACAGATACGCACATTATGATTTTTTTTAGAACCGGTACAATGTATGAAGACCATTTGGGACGTACTGTAGATGCAATAATGTTGTTCTAATCAATTCAATTCATATTCTACCTTTGACTTTAGGGCTAGCGGTATTGGTTTAGGTCGATTATGGATGGGTATCGCATCAGATTGCATACATCTGGGAACTCATTCTTCAACATTTCGACAATTGTAGCAGCGTTTAGATTATGTACATCTGAAAAACTAAATTTAAGATCGAACGCATTCATAAAATCTCTACCTAAAAGACAGTTGCTGCATTAGGAACTGCATACAATTTAACATTTTTTTGTACATTATGGAAAGACAACAAAACATCTTTACTCCCAATTGTATAATTTGTTCACCTGTATATCTTTTAAAACACATTTTGGTCGGTTTAAGGTCAAACATTGTTCAATACTCATCGTAAAAAATGTTGCTAATAGCAGAAATTCCGCTGCCAGTGTCTAGTTGCATTGTATGTGTTTTCTTATTAACGCTAATGTCTAAATAAATTGGTTTTACATTGCAATACGTCAAATACGTGTATACGATGTTGCGCCTTTTGTTTCTTACATACATTTTCCAAGTGTCCAATTTTATTACATAAATTACACTTATTATTATCGTACTTACCTTAATGTGCTTTACCTAACCATAACAGGAACAAAATCTATGTATGACCTTTTCTGATCTTTTACTCTGGATAATTTTACCTTGGACTGTAGACCTCGGATTGTTCTCTAAAAACCTTTCCTAAATCATATTATTGAATTTGACCTAGTTTGGCTCTGAGATACAGAAATATCTATTATATTTTAGTTTAGTTTTCTACTATATATTAAATATACTTATAGCAATATTATTGTGGCATAAGTAGGTATATTAAAATACACATTTATTCTAATTATTTTGTTCAATTGTTTAGACTTTAGACGACGGAAAAGCAATTTATTTCCCTTACAAAATGCAGGATTGGACATAATTAATGCTGATAAAAGTGATTATTATAATAATAAACAAAATTAAAAATTTAAATGCAAGTATACCAATCACACAGTTGTAGGACGCGCCACGCTTTTCTTGAAAGGGGCAACATTCACATCGGGAGTGACAGGAAAGAGATCATTTACAAGCGTTCATTGGTTCGGGTTTTAATAAAATGAAAAAAACAACAGGATTATATGCTATTTGATATGGTTGGACAATGAAAGATTTGCGCGACAGTACAACACCGCAGGATGCAATGACTACAGGAATTTGATTATGATCTAATAGTGCATTATCTGAGTTGAGATTATTCATGCCATTTGCAATACACCAGCCCTGAATTACTATCAAATTATTTTGTAATAAAGCACAAAATAATTCACAAAAACCCTAAAGGGAATGAAGCCGATATGAGAGCTCTGTGGAACCGTGGTCAAAGTCGAAGTCTCAGCTGCAGTCTTATAATCTACTGACGGTTTAAGAGCCTTAAGGAGACTTAAACTACTTAAACCAATGGAGAATTTTCTTTGGGTGCTGTAAAACAATTTCTTTATCATAAAGAAGTGCAGTATCGATCACACTGTATAATAATTTTTTCAAAATCTAAAATAAAAAAGCAACAGTTTTTCCACTTTTTAAGAAGAATTAAGGACATTACAGTTTAGCAATAAATAATTGCCAAATTTTAATGAAACTCGATATTAATTCCAGAGATTTTGATTAGCTTTTGAGCATAACCGAGCAAAAAGTTTTTTTATTTTTGTTTGTTAAAAAAAACAATGTTTCAAGTTGTAGTCTATATTTTTTCTGATTAATTTATTAAGCAATAGTTGTTTTATTGTTTATCTTGTTATCAAAAATGAAGAAATTGTGCACATCGATGACTATGGAATTTCATCACAAAACTAATTAAATTTGCTTGTATCTTAACTTAGATAAACATATGGTAAACAATTGGAAATGATAAGTTTTCTTTAAAAAACTTTGCTCGTTATTTTTCATGAACAAAAACGTAACATTGGTTAACAGAAGTTAAGTAATACGATTTTAACAAAACCTAAGGTATTTTAATTCAAGCACAAACTTGATTGATTACGATTAGATAACAAAACCGATTTACTTATTCCAAATAGTAGTTTAAAAATTCTTCCGTAGTTTTTTGAAGCACAGTGTATTTTGTGACATTTATTTACAAACTGCACGAATAAATATATATGTTACCGCAGCTGCACAAATTTTAGCATCTCATACGGCGCCGTTGGGCGCCGACATATACAGTATGTTTGTATAAGTTGGCAACATATGGGAAACTTTTTTATTATTGATTTTATGGAAAAAAGTTATTATTGATAAAAAGTTCTGCACGACCTAAAATGAAATTATCAGATGTCAATTTTTTCAGGCCATATTCGAGGGGTTTCAAAAAATATTAATTTGATACAAGACTAAAGTACCTTTATTTTTGATAGAATCGAAAATAATCATGGACAAAAGTTGATTTGAATTGAAAATTTTATCCAAATATGTAGTCAGACCCATCTATTATGTCTGTGAAAGTTGGCAACATAAGGGAAAACTTTTGAAGATTAAGTGATAGGTAGGTACATTCAATCTAGTTGTTATGCACTGACATTGAAGTTATTCTTCCGGCAATTACTAGAAATGTAATAAAAGTTGCATTTTCAAAATAAATCATTCTAACTACGTATTTGCCTATTTGTGATATTTATTGCCACATAAACATAACTTTTAATCCCTATCGAAATCTTGAAATTACAAAGTAATATTGAACGAAGAATATATAAAAATGAAAAAAAGTCAAGTATAATGATGTAATTAGATATTAAGACATAGTTTTTAGTTCTCAACAACTTTTATAACCAAAGTTTACGATTTTGTCACAAGATTTTGCCAACCAAAAGCTTTTATGAAGAATAACTTTATTCCATAAAATCAATAATAAAAAGTTTTCCATATGTTGCCAACTTTTACAGTCTGTATCCTCAGTTGTCTCCTGAGGATGTCTCTATCGTTAATTTTAGTGACTTGATGCTTGCATTATGGCTTGTTTCTATGGCAACGTTATTAATTGAATTTAAATTAAATTCTGAACCAATAAGCAATACACACCTTTCAAGATGAATGCGCCCGTTCAAGTTACAATTATGTCATTAGCAGTCCATATTTATTTATGAAGTTATATTTTGATGCAAAAATAAAAGAGGATGTTTCAGTTGACCAGATTTTATTATTTAAATGTAAATTAAATTTTTCAAATTCTCGTTTACATATTTCAATAACTTAGTTTATCAGAAGTTACACATTATAATATCGATTATTCCCCACAATATTATAATGTGAAAGTATCCGTTATTATTTTTTTACAATACGATTACACATAAATTATAATTATGTTACGTATTTAGACTTAAAATGTTATTGCATGATTCGAATTTGCAATAGCGTATTCGACTAACATTGATTACCGCCACGTACACAAATCAAACAAATTTATTATTTAATGTTAACCTTACAGGAACTATTAGAACAGTTCGTAACATCTGGTAAGAAAATATTTTTGGCAATATTAAAAATCAGTACTTTTAATAAGTTCTAAGTATTTACAATGAATTATGTGATAATGAGCAATTAAATGTTATTTAATAAATCTTAAGGTAGTAACCTAGGATTGAATCGTCCCATGTGTAAAATCAAACCAGTTGGATTGTGTCTCACAAAATACAAAAATGGGCGATCGAACCTCAGTCTTGGCGGATCGGGTAATCTTGCTTGTCGTGGTCTAAATTGAAGAGGAAGAGAAAGGTAGGTAGGATCAAAGAGTGGATCGTGAAATGCTCTTTGATAATCACGTGGTTCATCGGATAAATCTCCGTTCAATTGATGATAATTTTGAATTTTTCTAACTCTTCTGAACGATCTGTTCGTAGTGGCCGGGTATATTTCAGAATGATGCGTTTCATCTATTCTTCCTTCACCGCACGTTGCGAATGAGTTACTTTGTACGATGTCAGATAAATACAATTCGTGAGCAATCCCGTTTAGGCCCTTCAAATCTGCCGTACGCGAATTAAATACATCCTTCAAACCCATCCGTTGCAAAGCAGCCGTCGCGTTAATTACCGATCTATGAGAAAATCGCGGAATTTGCACCTCTAAACCTGGTCGTGGTATAAGTGACCTTAAGAGTCTTGACCAAGAATTCTGCTTAAATGCACTTTCTATTAATCGAGTTTCGAGACGTACTAATCCGTCGCTCGGGGCAGAAATCCCTTGTTGTCCGGGAATCACAAATATCGTGCTTACGGTATGATCTTTACTGCCGATGGCAACCGCCGTGGCGTCCAAGCCTGGTTCGTATCCAGCTAAAAAACCAGATCGGTACACGACCGCCGGGATAGGAATTAATTTTCTTTGTCTTATCGACGGAAGTACGACAAAATGAAGTTCACCATCTCGTCCTACGGTAGAAGCCTCCGAGCAATCAGTCTACAATATTACGTGATAAAGTATTAATCGTAAATAGGAGACCGTACTTACTTGGAATATATTAGCCGTAACCGCGGCAAGAGGTGGTCGAACGAACAGACTGTTATCCTTCAAGTACTCGGAAAATTTTCCCCACGTTTGTCTTTTTACCAAAAGGTTTGTGCGTCTTCTAATTATGTCGTTTATTTCTTTAAAATTAACTTCTTCGACGTACCCATCGTAAAACTGTTTCACCCGTTCCTTGTAAAATTGTAATAATTTTCCTTTACTCTTGTCGCTGTACAATTCTTTGACAAAAACAGACGCCGCTACCCCAGATTTTTTTGACACCTCGATAGATTCGATCACGTTTTTGAATACGGCATGGGGGTTAAAGGTGACCATGTCGTCTAATTTTAATATATCATTCATTTCACCGGACGTCGCACCTCGGGCACCTAAGAACACCATCGCCAAAATTGACGTTGTGGAGAAAGGTGAAACCACGACGCTTCTTGCGAAACTTATTCCACTTGTTACCGAATTCCAAAAACTAAACGCTAATTCGTTGCACAACTCGGTAAATTGAAATACGTCTGCTTCCAAAGAAGACGTACTATCTTCTAAACCGAATCCTTGAGAGGTTTCGGCACTAAATCGACCGCTGAGTTTCTATCAGATTCGGTGGTGACGATTGTCTTATGAGGAGAAACTGTAGAAACCAAAGCCCAAGTGGTGTCTTGTTTTTGCGTCGTAGAAGACACTCGACTGATTACGTGCTGTTCTGGCTGTTTTTCAATTTTGGGTGAAGAGGTAACGGTTTCGATGGTAATAAAAGTTTGCGTTGTGGGCTCTACAGTGACGTTTACGTCAGAACTTGGTACTTCAGTGACAGATGCTACGATAACTGTTGATGATAGATTGTCTTCCTCAGTCGAAAATTCTATTTCGTTGTGTTTAATTGTTGCCACATCTGTTGTAAAAGCTGCTTCTGTATCATCTACCCTCAAAGAAATATCCGTTATGTGATAAACTTCTGGTCGAGTTGTAATTTCAATTTGTGGCGTTGTCGAAATAAATTTTTCAGTAACAGATTCTGTTGTGTGATTGAATGTGTAAACTAAATCTGACGAGTCCGTCTTTAAATGTTTAATTGGGATTGTAGAGTAGTTTTGCGTACTGGAATCGGATTCAGTCGTTTCAATTACTTCGGTAGTCGTTAATAAATCATTGTTTGTAGTTTGTTTTTCGAATATAATTTTTCCTTCGTAACCGGTGGTAGTCGAAGTTTCTCCGATTTCTAAGTCAATTTCTTCGTATCTATTTTTTTCACTAACATCTGTATAGGCGGCGAGGGTCGAAAATTCCGCTTCTGTTGGAACGATCGTTGTTAAAGCGGAACTATCAATCGTCGTTTGACTTAAGTCTTGATTAATCATTTGAGAAATTACGGTGTCAACGGCATCATTAATGTTCTTATCGATTTCAAAAGAGTGTGTGCTATCTGTCGTTGTTTCGACGGAAATATAGTCGGTTGTGGGATTGACACGTTCTGTAACAGAAAGTGTTGTAGTTGGAACATTTTCTTTATTAGTGTACGAAAATTGTTCCATCGTCGTCGGTTCGTCAGTTTGTGATAGCGTGGTCATATCTGCCGTAGTATTTAATTCAAACTCTGCAGTGGCGTTAACATCTACCGATGAAAGTAAATTTAATAAGTGGTCCTCGACTCTTTTGATTTCTTCCGAAGTGTCTTCTAAATTGTTAATATCAGTCAACGTTAAAGTTGTACTTTCTGTTTGAGTATTGGTTTTTTCTTGCAGTGTTGTAGCAATTTTAAATTCGTTCTGAGTAATCAAGCTTTGCGTTGTTGTTTTTACATCGTCTTCAATATTTGGAACGGTAGTAGACGGTTCTGTTGTTGCTTCTTCGTTAAATAACGACGTTGATGGCGCTACTGGTTCTGTTGAAAGCTTGTTAGTGGGTGGTTCTGTGACGTATTTTTCTTCCGCCGGAAGTTTTAATGTAGAAACGTCCGTTACCGGTGTTACAGTACTTTCTAAAACCGCGTACGTAGAAGTTCTTTCAAGTTCATCTTTTTGTGCAGGTAAATCTGACGCAATAGTAAGCGCATCAGCTATGACTTCAGTGTATGCAATGGTTTCTTGGACGTTTTCGTTAAACTCAGTTATATATTTTAATGAGGTGGTACTTACATCCTGTGACGCAGTTGTTTCCTCAATATCGTCTTTTGGATTTATTGTTATTTTCTCAGTACTATACGATGTTACAGTTTTTTCTTCTATCGTACCAAGTGATACAGTTGTTGTTTCAAAATTTTGCATATGCGTACTAGGTTCAAATGTTGTGGTTGTTAGTGCAGTAATATTTTCATTTCAGGATATTGGGTAGTGTTCTCGCTATCATCAGTCTTTGGATAATTTGTCACATCAGGTACAATAGTTTGTGGTTCAACTTCGGGTGAAATTGTCGTTTCTTTATCTATCGAAACTGTATCCGGAATTAAAACGTTGCTTACGTTGCCCAACGTTCCGATTTGACTAGAACCAAATATTGCGGGTAAAATTAAATTCCATGTAGAACTGACGTCCGGTCCGTTTATTTCAGGTTTATTAGCGAGGGGGCCGTGAGCCTGAATTTCTTCTTTCAACACATTTTGAACGTTATTTATTACTTCGTCAACCCTTTCCTCGGGCACGTCTCCGTTTAACGATTGCGAATAATAATTAACAGGTTCGCCGTCGCCGCTCGCGATTATTCCTTGTATTTCATCTAATGTCATTAACCTCTTTACAAGATCTCCGCTGTCATCGAACGTGTAGAATTCGTATCTATCTGGATTTAAAAGATTAATAGGACTAGCCAATTGCGTCGGGGTGGCCGGTTTCGCCACCGGTTTTCCGACTGCATCGGAAAAATACGTTTTCGAGTTGTTGACTCCATCCATTATGACGGACACTGATGTTACCACTCTGCAAAATAATCTACAATCAGAATTAACGTTGAGCGTTGTTTTAATATGGCGCAATTGCGTGTTGGTTAAATAATAACAAGGTTGGTCCATCTGGATCCGTTTTTTATTCATCTAAGATTATATAATGATCTCGATAATGGTACCTTTTGTGCTTGACCAGTTACCATAAGTAAAAGTTGTCGGAAATTATTAATGCTGCAACAGTAATTTTATTTACCATCCGCAATATTCAAATTGTTTTATGAAACAAGACATAATCGAGTATCAATTACGAATGTTACTTTCAATCTTGATTGTGACAACCTGTCCATCGGTCTTATTAACAACGCATTATAACAAACGGAGATGAATATATCTAGTTATGCGTTAGGCAACGAATTTTATCTTTATTGTACAACAAAAAACTCGAAATAAAAAAACCTAAGATGCTTTCAATCAAATAGTTTGTAGTAACACTTTAAAAACGTTTTTCACGAAATTTATTGCAATTATAGCCTTGAACCGTTTTGTTTGCACGTAAGTGCGACGATGTAGGTTACGAAGAACATGTTAATTTAGGTAGGTATAAAGTAATTTGTGATTGCGTCATTGGTTCTTTTTTGTTAATGGCATCAACAAATTTCATCAAACGGCGATTTAAAAACAAACCTTGAACTGAGAACTTTTCGTGATTCTTGTCCATCGGTTGTGCTCATCTCTGGGGTCGGAAGTGCTAAGCATATTCCCGTTAATGCAAGTATTATAAATACTTTAGGCATCTGAAAAAAATTATCGTTTAAGCATGATCAATTGCGAACTTTTTTTTATTACTATTATTAAAAATTCTTTACTATTTTCGAAAATCCTTACGTTACGGTGTCGCAGTAATTCTCGGCATTACATATGTTGTATTTGTATATTCAGGGTGTCTGTAAAAAGGTCTTTACACACCCCTACACACTCATATTCCTTAGACCAAAATAAGCCTGATCTTATTCCAAAGTCGCTTAGTTTAGGCGCTATGTGAATGAAACACGCATATAACTATTATGAAAATTAACATAATTTTTATTGCTGTCTGTAGTAGAGACACAAAATAATTTTTATTCGATAGAGAATTGAAAAACCATCAAATTATGTCTTCTATTTTTTTATTATGATTACTGTTCAAATAAAGACTACAGGTAAAAAAAATAGGCTTAGTAAAAGTTTACTGGTGATTCAAGGTAACTTATTTACTACAAAGAGTATACAGTTTAATTTCCTTCGTTGTATAAATCTTAGTTACCCAGATTCTTTTACCTGTAGTCTTTATTTGAACAGTAGATTTAGCCATGCGAAATTCATTTGTTTATGATAGAAATCAATCACCTTATTTTTTTTCAAACGCACCACCATAAGCTTCTATTTCGTTTTTCTGAAATACGAATAAAAATTAAAAAAAATACGAAAGACATAATATGATTGTTTTTAAACTCTCTATCGAATAAAAATTATTTTGTGTCCCTACTACAGACAGCAAAAAAATATGTTAATTTTCATAATGGTCATGCGTGTTTCATTCGCTTTCGGTATTAGCATTTTCTAGAAATTTTCTCAAAACATTCGTCAAATAGTATAATAATACTACCTCACTAAAATCGCATAAGCCGTTTTGAATTTATAATAAATACACGATTTCAAAATTTTAACTAAGCTACTTTGGACTAAGACAAGTTTACTTAAATCGGCTTATTTTGGTCTAAGGAGTATGTGGTAGGCATGTGTAAAGATCTTTACATACACCCTCTGTATACGTATTTTATTGTCGCAAAAAAGTAGCTTGCCTCTCGCTTCCCGAGTTGTCAGAAAGTTGTTAAAGTCTTTGGAAAATGGTTTGTCTTTGATTTTATTGGCGTTTATCCTTGATTTACGTTAGTTTTAGTGTTTTTAAAACATTTACAATGTTTAGGCATTATTTAAAATCACAAGTTGTATTTCTTTAATCTATTTGGTAGGAATTATCAATGATATGTGCCAAGGACGACGAAGCGCTTGAACCCTTTTCTCAGAAGGAAGGTTTTTTTTAAAGCCAAACTATGGAATTTCTAGTTTTGGCGACGTTTCGCACCCGTTTATTAGTGGGTGCTTCTTCGGGCATCATTGATTATTTATAATGTTTATTGAAGCACATATACTTGTTTTTGAAACAGGAGAAAAACAGTAAAAACTATACATTTTTAAAAATATGTTGGTTACTGTATTTTGAATAGAACATTTGTTTAATTTGATTATTTTGAACATAAAAAAGTTATGATTAAATAATAGTTTTTCGTTCGGGCATTTATCGAGAAGTTATTAATTTCCTTAAAAATAGTTCGTTATTTTAAATTGAAACTTAAATGTTGGCATGAAATTTACTGAGGAAGATATATATTTAGTTTATAATACTATACCTTACGATTGTTAGTTAATTGTGGTACAAAAGTTTAATTTTCATAGCGCAAACGAAAGTAAGATTGAAAAGTAAAGTAAGTCGCTAGTTGATCTATTTTACCATTTCAGAGCATACAATTTACAATTTTGGTCACAATTTTCATAGGTAAAAAATGTAGGTAACCAATGTTGTTAGTGATGTCTTCTAATCAGTAGATGTCGATTATGCTTACCATCTAACGAATGTTTAGTCATCATTGTACTAAATTTCCCAGTCTGTAGATCCAGATCCAAAATTGTGGTTGTTCCTGGCAATACAGCATCATGCGTCTATTTCAATATGCTACTGATGACGTTTTTTAGTTAATTGGCGTACGTTTTGAAAATAATTATTTTATTTGGAATTCTTAGCTCAATAATTGATGAAACTGTTAATTATTCAAAATACAAGATTAAGGAAAAACGGTAGTTATGTAGATCGTGTGCAAAACTATGAGCTAAATTCATTGTTTTTAAAAATATGTTCTATAAATCTATTTGCTACAAAGAGATAGATGCGGTTTTGCCGATAAACCATTATCTTAATAGCACAGCGATCACACTGATTAAAATATTGCAACCGTTATTTGACGTACGATATAATCAATGACGTGTATACGCATGGACGGACACGAACATAAACAACACAAATTTAAAGCAATGTTAACAGTCAATTAACGTAATGAACTGCCTATAAACCTACATCGTATGTGAACACCTACAACAAATTTATTGCTTGTTACACATTTTCAGATGCAATGAGAAGAAATCTAATACATTTACAAAGCAGTAGGCAGTAGCTTTGTTGTGCATCGCGAATTGTTCCAGTAGGTACCGTTCGCCCGTTTCATTCTCTCGCGGAAATTATTTATTTATTCGTCGAATCCCAATTCTCACGATCGTAACGTTTATTAATCGCCATAATTATTTTTCCATTAACTGTAACTAAATGTAAACAATTTTTTTTTATTATCATAATAAGGGGAATTTGTGTAAGACCAGGAATAAATTTATTTGGAAACTAAAAATGGATTAATAATGAAGACACAGTTTCTATAAACGTTAAATATTTCTTCATTTTCTACAACTAAATCTATCTATATACTCCAGAGCACCCCTTCGGTTTATAGGGACCACGAAAATCAAGAATAATCAAGATCAGAAAGTAGTCGGCCCTTTTCTCAAATATAGTCTCAATCAATTAACCATTCAATTTAAGGTATAATTAAGCTGGTATCCGTTCTATACTGAACAAAAAAATTTGAATCGTGTTACGTTAAACTGGATTCATTTAAGAATGGTAAATACCCAAATTACTTGGTTCTTTAACGCACAAAAACTAAACAGTTTTGAGTAATAGTTTTGTGCGAAACGTTTATCTTAACTGTATACCATAATTACTTAAACGATTCGTAAAAATCGGACGCAGATATTTATATAGCAGTACCTAATGTTTACCGGTATAAGTAAACAATTCCCCGTGTTGCAACTTCGGGTTCGTTTACTGATCGATCGTTAAAGACTTCAGCAACTATTATTTTATTGAGGGCTTGATAAGATATTATATACTACTTTGGGGTACTTACGATTTGACTAAATTTGAGACAACTGTTATTAATTTTTGTGGTATGAATATAAAACAGTCATTAGGTGGTTTTTCAGGATGGTACGAACGTACTTGTTCCCAGGTTGAAGTCAATGGCACAACTGCTACACGGCGGTCATGTGTTTGACCTTGACCGCTGGACCACAGCAGATGCAAGCCGATACTACTGCAGAAAGAATTAGTTGTACTATTTGCTACTGGTTTTTTTTAATCAAAAGCGATTTATTCGAGAAACGTTTATCAAAACCCACGAGGGCGCCAGAAAGGTCACAAGTATGTACTTACATAGTACTATAAGTGGAAGTGTTAATTAACATCATTGCGCTTTCACTACCGGGAAAACTTCGGCATCTTTCACCGTAGGCAAATTAGGCATAAAATTAGAAAAAAAAAATTATACATTTATAAGCCGTTCCAACGAAAGTAAATATTAAATTACCACAACAAATATGTAAAAATCAACGACGAATTTTAAAACTTAATTCGTGTTTCTTGTTTTGAGGTTTATTAACCCTGAAACAGGAAAAACGAAATGACGTATTTACGTGATGTTTTCGAACGGTATTTTTACTATTAATGGTACCGAATAGAAAAATTGGGTAATATTTCTAGTACTTTGTATTATTTTCTTTTTCAAAGATAAAAGCAATTCTTTTTCTGTTTAAGATTATTTTTTACCGTAACCGTTTATGCGAAAGCTAAAAAGTGTATTGAATTTTTTGAAAAGATCAGAGATATTGACTGAAAACTGTTACTTTACTTGTTCACATGTTCGATTATTTGTTTGAGTGCATCCAAGCTGTTGTACTTACAATACATATCCTTCAAGTAATCAAACAAGCAGACGAGCACAAAAGAAAATATGTTGTCATAGTGAGTAGTGTATTCTGAATCTAGTATAGATTGGTTGCGTCACTTATTATATTGTACGTAACTGTAATATAATGGTAAAGCTAAAGATAGTATGGGGTCGTGCGAAATTTATGTGGAACGTCCCTTTCTCTAAATCCTTTCGCCTTTTTAATAATAGAAAATCAAAAAAAAAAATAATAATGATCTGTAATTGTCGATTCGAATAGAAATTAAACGTATGTCCACTCAGGTTAGTCCAAAAGAGAAAGTTTATGACAACACCTATTTGTTCTCGATATTCGCTAATTTTTATACCCACTTTTGATATTATTAAGAACTGTTTATTGTTTGTGTTGAAATTCGCAGTAATTTAATATTTTCTACACGTAATGTTGCAGAATATGCAATATTTGATGTTCACTACAATATACAATCTAAAGCTAAGTATTTGAAAAATATTAGAACTAAGTAATCTGTACAATGACACAAAGCTTGTCAATTGTCGTGGATGCATGATTTTCATTTTAAATTTAAACTTATAAAATAGTAAAATAGAAAACCAAAACTCTAAATTTATGAATCAAATTTTGTATTAAGAAAAATTTTTTCAAATAAAATTGTATCTTAAAATGATAAATAATGGCACTTCTCTCTTAAAGCTATTTCACATTTCTTAATTTATTAACGCTACGTTTATCTTACTTTAGATTTATATATTGCAAATATAGTATTTCGACAAACAGAACTTTTTATAAAGAATGACTTTTTGTCGTAAAATCAATAATAAAAATTTCCCTTCTCTTTTCAACTCAATCTGCGGACACACTGTATATAGTGGTTTTACTATCCGGCGACGACTATATTATAATTGATTTTTGGATTTATTAATGAAAAGCAAACCCGTTTCTTCCTAATGATGTTGCTGATATAGATTACCTACAATATTGGTTAGATTTTTCATTTGAATTTCATACGCTTTAATGATAAAATGAATAATCGTTTGTTGTTTTTGTACCCTTCATCGTTAGAACCCTTGACCGATTTATCTTTTTTCAATACATACTACATAATACTAATTTTTTTAATTTTCCAAACAACCATCCGGTTATTGATTTTATACACTCGTATGAAGTTTCGCTCTTTGTTTGAATAGACAAAATAATCTTCTCGCTTCCAGTAGCAATCGATTCTGTTTAATCTTCACTGGGACTCTCACTTATTTATATCAAAAGGTATGAAGCATTGAAGTATACTACACGTAATTTGTATGGTTATAATAATAATAATCTTTTTTTGTATTAAATAGAACACAGAATAGAATACTTCTACTATTATTACTTTTATGCCTTTTCATTAGTCATAGAGTCAACGTTTCTCAAATGAGACGTATGCAGCTACAAACTGGTCAATATTGAACAAGATGTATTGGTCATAGGATCTAACAAACCCCCAGTAATTAGCTGTTTTGACTTTTACGGTTTTCAGTATCTCTCTGTAATTTGGCCATATTATGTTTAGTTGTTTAGTGTGGTATTTTTATTATTTACGCTGCAAAACTTTACGGTTCGATCAAAGTGTTCACCTCAAGAAGGTTTTGTAATACTCTAAATATTCAAAGTTTTGAACGCGACATCCTTTGATCCTACCCAAAACTAGCATAATTAATCGTATTAATTTTAGGTATGACCATATTGACAATAGTATCCGGGTTTTAATAATTTATACTAGACGTAATAGCGGCGAATATGAGCATTAACACGCTTGGCACCGCAACGAAGCGGCAATGGTTTAGTATATTTTCTTTGCTTTTATATCAAGTGTGGTAAGCATGGATATCGCCTATTTAGTTAGTAAAATATTTATTAAGTCCCTCTTTGGGACCAAAAAATACAAGTCACACAAGGCTCAGGATCTAAAAGTATCACCATCACTTTGTTTTCCGTTTTTTATAATAAATTTATAATTATGGTGTATGGAGAATTTGCATTTCTTATCTGCACTTGAAGCTAAAAGTATTTTTTTTAGGAATTACTCATTTTCAAAAAAAAAAACGGTAATATCAAGGAAATGTATTTTGCGCACCTCTTGTGGCCGCTCGCATCATAGAAAGCCCAGTGACTGAAAATGTGTATTCTGTAGGAATTTAAAGACTAAAAGCTAAAACCTGGTCAAATCGATAGCTTTTTAAAAGTAAGCTTCCAAAAGTTGTTCAAAATTGTCTTGTGCAAAGGGGCGCTTTTCAAAATTTGAGTTATGAAATGCATTAAATAGTTGAAGCTGAGATATTTCTTTACTCAAAATTTTATAGTAATTTTTCTGTAGCCGTTTGGTTGTAAAAAAATAAACTATTTCCATAAAAGCAAGCAAATTTTAATTTAATTGTTTGCCGTGTTTTTATGTTACTCACTTCATTACTCGTAAACTAAAGATCAACTAAAAAAAAAGTTATTTACAAATTAAAGAGTGAGGTTTTTGATACTGACAGTGCTTTTTAAAAATATTTTTAGTATAATAATAACCTCGTTATGACTAAAAGACTAACGCAGCTACAAAATCTTCAAGTGATTTCGAGATGTGAACGTCGATCATCTTCCGCACCGCACTATTCCCCGTGCTCGAGGGTTATCGTAATGCTGAGGTTTCCATGTAGCCGTTTTTACTTTCTCGCAAAGACAAAAATATTTTAACAAAATATTTAAGCACTATCGGAATCAAAAGCCTCGCTGTTTAATTTATAAAGAATACTTTTTTTTTATTTGATCCTTAGTTTACGAGTAATGAAATGAGAAACATAAACAACGGCAAATTAATTAAATTAAAATTTGCATTTCCCAATGCTTTTATGGAAATAGTTTATTTTTACGACCAAACGGCTACAGAGAACATCATCAAATTCTTTTACCAAAGAAATATATCAGCTTCAGCTGTTTAATGCACTACATAACTCAAAAATTTTAAATAGCGCCCTTTTGCAAATGACAATTTTTGGCCAACTTTTTTTGGAAGTTTACTTTTATAAAAGCTATCGTTTTGCCCAGGTTTTAGCTTTTAGTCTTTAAATGGCTATAAAATCGATTTTTAAGACACTTTCGAACGCGTGAGAACTCTGTTATCACTAATGTTCTTATCGTTTATGGTAGCTTCAATATAAACGCATCCTTACGCAGGCTTGGCTTGTACTCTCGAAAGAGGCAGCGGAACGCGCCCGTCCTGGATTCCTTCAAAGAGGTCAGAAGGAACGAGATCTAGCCTAAGTTATTCCCGTAAAATTTTGGTCATGTCAATTTTCAGCTCTGGGGGATGCCCTGATTGGGCAAAGTAACAAACAAACAGAGAGACAGACGCACAATCACCTATATTAGTATATAGTCACAACATTTTGTAACAACTCTACTAACTACTAGTATTAATATATAAGCAAAAAGCATATATGCTCTTTGGTAAAACATACATTCTCTAATAAAATTACTAGTTGTAATAGAAAATCAAAGATATTTGAATTCCAATTCTGTCCTTAAAAAAAAGGCACATTATTGTAAGGTAAGTCTAGTTTTTAGTGTTTTACCAAAGAGAACAAATTGGCAAATTTTAAAGTATATCATAATGAATGAAGTATGTAACAATCTAAAATTTAAATATACATGAGTGTTTGTTTTTATTTTAAATCACAACCATAACGACACGAGCTTTTACATCAAAGTTTTTAATTAATTTGCACTACAGAAAGAATTATCGTGGTCAAAATATCTTGAAAAAAAACAATTTTAAATTATGATTTGAGGTCATAAAGGTGGATTACTCATGCCGTAATATCTATGTCACTAAGTGTTAAATGTGGTCTACCCACTATTAAAAGCTTGTGCATAACAATAATAAGAAACAAATTTATAGCTCAATGAAATTTACAGTTAATTTTACTTTCCGACGTTTTTTTTTAAATACCAAATTTTTGACCGTATTATTTGTACTTATAATTAACTTGCGCCCCACTTCAACGAAAAGTAATCTTACTTTTTTTCACATGTAATGATCCAAAATTCAAA